>CAUYSK010062034.1:0-15397 GCA_963575035.1 Avahi laniger | reverse complement strand
CTTCACTGATGGACGCCCTTAGGTAGAGCTGTTCTGTTCAGAAACAAAGTGGGTTGCACAGACCCAGTCAAAACAGCCAAAGGCAGTAGCTAATTAGAAGGGAGAGAAGGAGTGTTATCCCTGCTGGCAACAAGCCCAAGGACAGTGGATTTTTAGCAAGAAGCCTTGAGTGCAGACTAGAGAGGAGGGTGGCCCCTCTCCATGGGGGCCGGAAGGACTCCCTGGAGGGAACAGAAAGGGGAAGGAGAGGAGAAAACTGGGTCAAGGAAGGGAAGGTGGAGATGAGAGGAGGGGAAGAAGGGAAAGCAGAGCTGGAGAACTAGAGAAGGGAGAATAAGGGGGTGGGGAGGAGAGGAAAGTGATGGAGGGGCTGAGAGAAGAATGGGAAGAACAGGGAGGAGATGGGTAGAGGGCCAGAGGGAGGAAGGAAGAAGGAAGAGAGATGAAAATGAGGAAGAGGAGGGAAAAGATGCAGGGATGGGGCGGTGGGCAACAGGGAGTGATGGAAGGAGAGGGGGAGGGGGAGGGGCTGCCAGCAGAGCTGGCTCTCAGGGTCCAGCCCAGCTAGCGCTCTAAGTCGCTGGCGCTCTTAGCATCTCGAAGGTGAAGTGCCATATAATCTTTAAACCTTGCTCACTGGCAGTGAGGCAACCAGGGAGACAAGGGGCCCCATGGCCCAAGTGACGCCTGCTAAATGGCTCCCAGTGACAGCAACGTCAACAGGTCCCCCCACCCTCAGTCACATTCGGGAAAGAGATCAGCCGGACTCAGGTGGGGTCCAGTTCGTTGCAGCCCCCACCTTCTACCCAAGCCAGTCTGCAGGGACACAGCTGCGATCCGCACTACGGATGCTGGCGGCGGGGCGGTGCCTGGCTGGGCGTTCCTGAATTCTGGGTCCAAGTCTGCCGCAAACTGGCTGTGTGACTCTAACCTCTCTGCACCATTTTCCTCCTCTGTAAAGGTGGCAGGTGGCATTGTGCTTCCTGTCACCGTCTTTCTGTAGTTTATTAATAAAAATAAATGCAAGTTATTCAGTGTTCACAGTGCGCCAGGTACAGCCCTAAACCATTTGCAGACAGTGGTTTGACTTAAGATTTTTTGACTTCACGTAGTGGGAAAGTGATACACAGTCAGTAAAAGCCACACTTCCCGACCCGTACAGCCATTCTGTTTTTCACTTTCAGTATAGTATTCAATAAATTACATGAGATATGTGACACTTTGCTATAACACAGGCTTCCGTTAGATGATTTTACCCAGCTGTAGGCTAATTTAAGTGTTCTGGGCAAGTTTCCGGGAGGCGAGGCTAAGCTCTGGTGTTCGGTAGGTTAGGCATCTTCAATGCGTTTTCAGCTTACAATATTTTCGATTTACAGTGAGTTTACTGGGATGTAACCCCACACTTAATTCTCAGAACACCTCTGGTACTATTATTGTTCACATTTTTCAGATGAGGATACTCAAGCTCTCGGAAATGAAGTGTCACCTCAAGGCCACAGAGATGATTAACAGAAAAGCAGCTCTCCCACATGGGGAGTCCCATGGTGGCAGGGATTCTATTGTTCTGGCTCACTGCTGTGTCCTCAAATCCCAGGACAATGGGGGCACCAAGAGGATTCCCCCATAAAGTGTGTTGATTGTTCATGGTGGGTGTTTAATACTTTAATAAGAGGGTCTCTGCCTGTCTGAGATCAAAATCTGTCCTACCAACCCGTTTCCCCCACTGCTAGCCTGAATCACATTGTGAATTAGGGTCCCCAGGGAAGACAGAAACTCCGCCCATAGTCTGAACAGGGAAAACAGTGTAAAGAATGGCTAACTTGTAAAAGGTGGTTAAATATCCAAGGAGTGAAAGAGGACTCTCTGGAATAGAGGAATAGCAAATGCGGGATGCAGCTACCACCTCTAGTGCCGAGAGGGAGAGAACAAGGAAGGAAGAACTCAGAGGAGCTTCCCAGCCCCACCCCCCATCACAGCTGAGATCTGGATCTCGCTGGAGGGGCGGTGGCTGCACGGGAACCTGTGGCATGCTGGTGGCATCAGAGCTTGCCAGAGGGTGCAGGTCAGAGGTGGACCTCTGTAGGAGGCAGCCAGCCAGGTGGGTGAGACGCTTGCGGGTGGGAAGACCAGAGCAGGTCCATAGGAAGTGGTCCACTGGGAGCAGAGACACCCGGGGAATGCACTGGTCACCGCACAGATGGCTGACAGCCTCACAGAAGGTGGGGAAACCCACCGTAACCAGGAAGAGGAGCCCCTTCCTTTGCTACAGCACAGCAGTGCCCCTGCGGCGCCGCAGGCTGAGAAGGAGTAGTACTGCGTAGAGGAGAGGTGCTCACGGGGTCCAGCTCCAGTGCCAACACGCAGGCAAAAAGTGAGAGGCAATACATCAATCCCTGGCTGCTCAACCTACAAATGTGCCTGAACCTCCACACAAAAATGAAACAACTCGTGTTTCCCTTAACGAGATGCAGCTACCCTTTGTACAAGTGAGGAAGTTCTCACTCTTTTTCCACAGTGAGGAGATAAAGCGTCCTGGCCATCACCGTTTCAATTGCCGACTGTATTTATTACTCCTTAAGTTCAGACACAGCCCCTCTGACATTCAGCCATACAAAGGCTGCATTGTAAGGTTGGCCCCCAATAACATGAATATAAAACAACGAATGGGAAAGGACATAGCTAATTTAGACACATAAATAGATACACATAATGTGTGCAAAGAGAAAATACGCAAAGCTACTGCAGTCCTCTTTTCTGCAACTGGTCACAAGCACACAGTTGATATTTGTGACTTCCTCCTTTCACTATCTTTCTATATTTTCTTTGCCCTTGACCAGAACCTCAGTTGGGCAGGGTTCTTTATCTGACAGAGTAACCCAAATGGTCGTTCCTTAAGGGCCTGTGTCCTCAATGGTCCTGCCTTCCTTGGATGCTGCATTTTCCATGAACTTTTACTATGGGACATGGAAAAACATAAAAGTGCCCCAGGAAATACCCTAGGTTCCGGGCACAGCCATCCTTCCCCTGAGTTGTGTAGCAACCAACAAATTTTGGCTTGATAAGTAGGCTCAATCACTCTAATCAGTATTTTTTTTATTTTTTATTCCTGTTGATTCCATGGCATAAGGAGCCCCCAGCAGACAGGCGACAGTCTCTTCTTCCAGCGCAGTGGGACATGGTGAAAACAGCTCCCTTCCTTGGGGTACACAAGCTCCAGACAAGGAAAACTCAAAGTTGTCAGAATGGGAAGCAAATATTCTGTAAGTGGGTGTTATGGACTGAATCGTGCTCCCCGAAAATTCATATGTTGAAGCTCTAACCCTCAGTGTGACCGTGTTGGTAGACGGGGCCTTGAAAGAGGTAGTTAAGGTTAAATGAGGTCATAGGGGTGGGCCCTAATCCAGCAGGACCCAGGCCCTTGTGGGAAGAGGAAGAGACAGGAGAGTGTGCTCTGACCCCCACCCCCATGTGTGCACAGAGACGAGGCCATGTGAGGTCATAAGGAGAAGGTGCCCTCCGCAGGCTGTGGGTTCTCAACTGAAACCAACTCTGCTCGCACTTCGATCTTGGACTTCCGGCAGCTGGAATTGTGAGCAAATAAATTCTGTCGTTTAAGCCTCCCGGTCTGCGGTATCTGTGGTATTTATTATGGAAGCCTGAGCGGATTAGCACAGTGAGTTGTTAGGGATGATAGGGAGAGGAGCTGCTTCCATCCCACCCCGTGATTCCAGGTGTTGCGATCAGGGCACAGCACCACGTGATGTCTCTGAGACAAAGCACGTGCTGCATTCTTTAATTAAGAACCTCATCCTTTCGAAATGCCATCAAGTGGCACCGTAGTGTCTCCTCGGTAAGCTATTTGACCCTCCTATTACGCTGGCTGGGCAGTAGGTCGATTCCAGGGGCAGGAGCCCATCGCTGGCTTTCCTTCCCATGAAATGAGTTGGTCAGAGGAATGCCGTTCAGAACTGTGACGGTGGATATGGCCGTCTCTGAGCTCAAGAACGGTAGTGCTCCCAACGCAGATGATTCATACTCAGAATATGTGTCTCCCCCAGTGAGGGTGGCCCTCTGCCCCCTCCCTTACGGAAGTGGTCCAACGTGATCGACCAGCCACCAGGCGTTTGGCTGTTTTCCCTGGGTGAAGGTGTTATATGGGGGGCTCAGTGTTGGTCTCTGCTGTTGGTGGACCAGGTGCTCAGCAGGAGAGCGAGTCAGGTCATCCTTGGCTGAGGGGAAGTCCTTCGCAGTAAACCCATACACAGCCTTCTTCCTTGCTGCCACGAGCACCGGTTTGTCAGCCCGTGGAGCAAGCACTGGGGAGACTGCGGCGCGAGGCTGACCGGCATCGCCGAGCTCGGCATTTTGTCCGATGAGTATTTGGAGCCTTCTTTGCAGTGGATGCTCCTTAGGGACAAGGGGCACAGAATCCTCATGGTCCATGATGATTCTGAGAAGTCCATGTACACATCTTATATGCACACTTCCTCGTCACGAATCTTCCATCCTGTTCCAAGTCACTGATGATTGGGCCGAACCGTCAGCGACTGCGTGTATGTCCGTGTAGATCCACTCTTTAGCCCAGACAAAGAGGACAAACGGCTGTAATGCTCAGAGCTCTGCCTACCCAGACGATTGTTCTTCACCGTTTTTCCTCGGGATCACTCCTGAATGGGGCTGTCATGCTGCCGGCCATCCACCGTTTGATGGTGTTATGAAGATTCACCCGTCCATAAACCAGTCTTGAGTGTGTTCGTCCTCAGTAAACTGGTCAAGAGAAACTCCCAGTGAGCCCACCGACGGGGATGAGGAGCAGGACACAGGTCAGAGTCACCTTCTTGTGCAGCTTACCTGGACCTTCTGGACCTGCTGGTCCGTTCTGTGCCACTTCCCCTTGGTGCTGACTTGCTGCCGCACACACCCAAAGTCGTGGCTGGGTGGAGCGGGCGACATCCAGTTCACGATGGGAGGTGCAGTGCACATGGTCACCTGATGTCCTGTGTTTAGGCGTTGATTTCTACTAAGGCCCACTAGCGAGCAAGAAGCTACTTCTCAAGAGGAAAATAGTTACCTTCAGAAAAAGGCATAGATTTTTGTTCCAAAATACTGTAGTGTCTGTGCTGTGATTCTTTTCTTGGTACTCGCCAAAGGCTCCACCACTCCATACAACATCCTGATTTGCCAGAGACACTTCACTGGGCTCTGCTGGATCACAAAATTCAAGTAGAGGAGCTTTGGAAGGATAAGCCAGGGCAGGACAGTGTGTCGGGGTTGGGTACTTGCTCAGTGTTAAGGCAGGCAGGACGCAAGTGGGGAAGAGCAAACCATCTGGAGCCAGCCAGGCAGCCTGGGCTCATGCACCTGGGGCTTTATGCCACGTGTCGAATCTGTGCCGGACAGACTCAACTCAGCCTCACACAGACCTGGTCCAAATTATCGTCGTACCCTTATGGTATACAATCTCCCCACCACCCACTGAGCCCTTCTCTGTGCCAGTCAGTGTTGGCGGCTCAGCACACACGACTGCATTTAATCCCAAAGCAGCCCTGCAGGCAGATGCCTTCGGGCCATGTCTGGATGGGAAACTGGACTCGGAGCCACAGGTGACTTTCCCAGATCCACCCTGGTGGAGCTGGGACCAGGCCCTGGCTGTCTGAGCTGGAAGTCAGAGATGCTTTGAGTACTGCCCTTGGCTACCTAACTGCTCTGAACCTTGGGTTCCTCATCTGTAAATGGGGTTCATAGTGCAGCAGATGATTTTGGGGCAGGCACAGAGCTGGGCTTTGGGAATAATAACCCCGGCTTCACGTGGTTTGTGTGTGGATTAAATACAATGAATTTGTAATTTGCCCACCCCTGCCTCGAACACACAGTAGAATCTCAACAGCCTACATTTCTCTTCCCTTTTGCATGTCATAACATTTTTTCTGCTATGTCAGGACCTGTCATCTTTTATGTGACAAGTGACTGGTTTTACTCCTTAGAGTAAAAGTAGTTTGAGATTTTCTGTGGAAGATGCTGGCTTGATACTTTTATAAGACAATGTAAAATTCATCTTCTGCCCTGCCTGCTGGTAAGTTGGACTGGTGAGGGCATCTGAAACTCATTTTCTGCGGATCTGTCTCCCTCCTGCACGTGACTTCCCGCTCAGTTTAGCAAGGTGCCTATTAAGTCCGCTAGGTCACTGCGCACGCGCAGAATGGGCCTGGCGCGCCTGGAGGGCTGGAGCCTTCTCATTTACGCTTCCGCACTTTGCGTGCTGATAACGTGATTTTAACACACTTATGCAGCTTTTGGACATTTGGGTATCTTCTACAGTTGTTATCTTTTAGAGGAAAATAAATCGTCTTCATGATCTGACAAACTCGCTGCTGCCCAAGGCTGCAGGTGGACTGCAGGGACGGCCACGGGCAGTGGCTGGGAGAGGTTTGCACTCGCTTCCCAGGGTTGCGGTAGAAAGTTAACACAAATTGGGAGGCTTCAAACAGTGGAAATTTATCCTCTCACAACTCCAGAGGCTGAAGCTGAAATCAAGGTGTTGGCGGGGCTGGTTCCTTCTGGATGCTCTGGGGGACAGCCCCTTCCAGGCCGTGTGCCTGGCTCCTGGTGGCTGCCTGCAGTCCTTGGCATCCCTTGGCTTGGAGATGCATCACCCCAATCTCTGCCCCCAACCTCACATCACCATCTTCTCTGTGTGTGTCTTTTCCTTTTCTGTCTCTTATAAGCACACTTGTCATTTGATTTAGGGCCCACTGTAAACCGGGATAATCTCATCTTGAGACCCTCACCTTAATTACATTCGCAAAGACTCTTATTCCAAATAAGCTTACATATTTCTGGCTGAATAATTCTTTTGGAGGTCAGTGTTGAATCTAGGTCTCCGGGGTTCCAGTTCTGGCTGGGCCAACACTTTGCTGCCTGGCCTGGGGCAAGTCACTTCCCCTCACTGAGTCTCAATTTCTCCTCGGTCATCTCTGACATTGCTTATAGGTAGAATGTTTCAGTGGCATGAGGGGTCCCAGAAAATGGTTCAGACCAAATTTCCTTCACTCAACAATTACGTTCCTGCTCTGTGCTGGGCTCAGTCCTGTATCGCAGGGAGGCAGACAACCCCCAGCCTTGTACCCTAAGCCACTAAGAGAAAAGTCTAGAGGGAAAGCGGACCTTAGAGGAGGCGATGACAACAGACTAGAACGGGTGCTTTGTAAGGGTCTCGCCGGGGTCTTGCTTCATTCTCACCACAACAGATGTCAGCTAAAGAATGATGAGCTTCATACATTTGAAAAGGAGAGCTTTATTTCCCATAAAGGTTGTCACCTGCAGAGTGGCCATTCTGACAGGCTAGGAAGCATAGCCTCTGGCCAGGAGTGGGACGCAAGTACTGTGAGGAAAAGGCAATGGGAACAGCAATGGGAACAGGATTTATGCTGAGCAGAGAGGCCAAATATATGTATTTAAGAAGCTATAGGAAGAGTCACAAATATTCGTGAAAGGAAAAACACGCACAAGTGCAGCTGAGCTTCATGGTACTTTGTGGGATCCATGTTCAGAAAATGGCAGTGTTGGCATGATCCGAGGGTGGGGTTTTTGACCCTCTGACATCAAACGGTGAAGCTGAGGACACACAAACCCCCTCTGTGCAGCCTCTGTGGTCAGTGGTCTCTTATCAGGAAGAAATGCTGGTCAGCTGTTGTGGCAAAACTGCAAAAGGGGGGGCGCAGCATTAGGCGGTTGGTTGGAATCAGCAGAGGAGCAGGTCTTTCCAAAGGGCCGGCTGCTTAACCCTTAGGGAAGAAAGTCCGATGGTGGTTAGTGAGGGAGGGGGCGTAATGAGGCGTGGCCGACCTCCCATCCCGTCATGGCCAGGAACTCAGTTTTAAGGTTTCTCCAGGGTCTCCGTGGCCAATAGGGCTTCCATTCAGTCAGTTTAGGAGCCTAGGATTTTATTTTTATTTCTCACAATCCTGGCACCAAGCACAGGGTGAATTATTTTTTATTGACGTATTTTTGCAGCCACTAAGAGCTATGAGGGGATGTACACTGAGTGTTTGTTTCTAGAGCATAGAGGAGAGGCAACTGGCCCCATCTTAGAGGGTCCAGATGGCTTCCTAGTAGAGATGGGCCAGAAGGATGAGTGACCTTGAGCTGGGGGAAGGGACAGGGGTGCTGCTCTAGGTGGGGGAGTAGCACATGCGTGAAGCAGAGGTGAGAGAGAGCTTGGTCACCTCCAGGATGGACAGTGTAGAAGGTGACACAAATTGCCTAAGGTCATATACCTCATAAGAGGTAGAGCTCAGACATAACCCCAGGAAGTTAGACCCTAGAGCTGTCTCCTCATGATAACTCTCTACTCTGCCATTTTATCATGATTATGTCCCATTAGATGGCAGTTGCTAGAGTATATATTATTATTGTCATTTGACAGATGAGGAAGATGAGGTATATTGGTTTCCTATTGCTGCTATAAAAAATTCCCACAAGTTTAGTGGCTTAAAACAAGACAAATTTATTATCTTACCATTTTGGAAGTCAGATGTTTAAAATCAGTTTCACTGAGCTAAAGTCAAAGTGTTGACAGGGCTGGTTCTTTACAGAGGCTGTAGGTGAGAATCCATTTCCCTGTCTTTTCCAGTCTCCAGAAACAGCCCCAATTCATGGCACCTTCTTCCATCTTCAAAGCCAGCAGCATAGTATCTTCAAACGTTTCTCTGGCCTTGAACTCTCTGTTTACATCCTCATATCTCCTTTTTGTAAAAATTGTCAGAATCAAAATGGAGTCACTTGTGTTTTAAAAAAAAACACCTGACAAAGAGAGCTGGGGAAGGCTATGAAGAGAGGGTTCTCACACATAAATGTCTGATAACAAAAACTATGAGTGTCCAACCTTGGACTGGAATCATCCTTGCCATTGATCCTTATAGCCAAGAATAATTATCTAAAAATAATTATGTAATCCTTCTTACTTTTTTCTTTAAAAACCTTTGCCTTCATTTACCTCCCCAAATATGCTATGTTTACTATGGCCTGCATGTTTCCATTGCAATACCCTATTTCCAAATAAACATTAGTTTCTTTTAGAAAGCTTCTCTCTGTTATATAGGTTGACATAGATGGTGTCAGAAGTGGGATTTGAACAAAGGATCGCTATAGGAAGAAATCAGCAATTCTTGGAATGGTGTGCAGTGCTCACTAGAGCCCTTTGAGTACTCACTTCCGCGCTCACTTTTTCTGCCCTGATGAGTTCTCTCAGGATAAGCGTCCCTATATTTGGTAGAGGATTTTTGACTTTATTTAGGATTTGATTTTGTTAGAAGGCCACATTTAATAAAGGACCTTATATCCCTCATGGGATGATATAAAACTTTTAAAAAAAAATTTTCTGACAAGTCCTCTCTGATATAAGGACAAATGTCTTTCTGGTTTGAGTACTCTACTCAGTTTTCTATAAAATTTGTATTCTGTCTGAGAAGCATATCCTTTCTGGTGAATTTACTTTTGGTTCTTTCTGCATGTCTAATTTAATATTTTATTTGATTTGTACACCTTGGTTAAAATTTTTTGTGATCAGTCTTATCTTGGCTTTATTTTGTCTTGGTTATGTGCATCCTGTAAATGTTTTTGCCTCTTTTCCCTTGCTTTTTTTCTAAAAATGTTCTAAGAGCGAAAATAAACATTCTAAATGTTGGATTCAGGATGGCTAATTAAAAGTAACTAGGATGGTTGCCGCCATTTAAAACATCTGTCCAAACTCCTGACATTTTTTGACAGGATGTATAGGATTTCCTTTGCATTCAAAAAATTAATAAGCAATGGAATGGGATTTTCAAATGTTGAGGCATAACAAGCTTTCTGGGACTCCAGCCAGTTTCACATTATGGACCATTCTCATGCACATTTTAAAACTGATGGGCAAATTACATCCAAAAAAATGAGAGCTCAAAGGTTGTTATTTTAAAACCCCTGCAACTATAGAGGTAACATGTAGAGCCTTCTAATTTTCTATCTCTCTCTGTCTTTTCTGGCTACTTTGAATCTATGGACTTTTCTACTGATATTGACATTAAAAACTCAATGTTTATGGCATTCCAGCCAAGATAAATAAATTTTTAAGAAGTCTTAAAGAGCTTTCAAATTAATGGCTTTACAAATTACAACAGCTCCATGGGAACCAACAACCTAGACACCTTTTGGAAATGTAAATTTAGGTTTGCTTGACTAAAGATCACTTATGGTGATGAATCAATAAACTGATAATCCACAAGGAAAGAACTGGATAAATGTTTATAAAAGGGTCACAGATCAAACAGGTGAAGATCTTGAGATCAGAGCAACAATATAAGATATCTCTGTCTGGCATAAAAATTGCTTCGTCTGCCACACAGGGACCAAAAAGAAAAAGCTGAAAAGAACCTGCTAAAATGCATCCTTGCCCCCCTTGACTAACCAAGCAAACCAGACTGGCAAACAAAAGGTAGATTGCTACTAAAAATTCAAGGCCGCTTGGAGACTTTGTTTTAATTATACAATTCAGCCAGTCTTAGCTAAAATGCAAACATCAAAAATTTAACCCTAAACTCACCTGAAACTGAAAAAAAGGTCTTTTAAAACCAAACTACTATGGAAACTTCTTTACCCCAAATTTTAGTTCACAGCCTTCATTAGATTACCTATTAGAGCAAATAAAGTTTAGCCATGTGAACAAGTCCAATTAAGTAGGTCATGAATATAATTTGAATCCAACTGTCTTTTGTATACCAGTTGGTCTGTATGTTTTATACTGTCTCATGACTAAAACTCTACAATGAAAAAGGTATAAGACCTTTGTGTGTGTATATGTTTAGCTATATTCACACATATGTCCATGTATTATGGTATATGTTGTATTTACATGGTATAATCTGGTGTAGTTGGCCAGTAACCCCTTAGGAAATTCTATTCAGCTTGGCTTAGATAAATAAGCACTCATATAGAATATGTACTAATTAACCCAAATGCCTTTTAGTTCACTTAAGTAAATCTTTAATAAATAAGCTGGTTTTAAAATTGTTGGTAAAAATAAAAGCAGAAATGTCTTAAAAATTATCAGAATACATTTTTGTCTGGGTTTACTGGTCAGACAGTTTTTTATTTGTCTCTGTTAGATGTTTTGAGGTGTCAGGGTTTGACACAAAGGTTATGAAACTATAAACCCAGCCTAAAACAGAAAGGTCTTTCTTTGTGTAATTCTTTGTAAATAAGACTAATTCAATATTGTTGGTTTCATGAAGATGGCTGTATCTTCAAAGTTAGCGCAAAATATCTATATATTTAAGTGTAAGGTTCTTACTTAGGTAAACATCTAATGTTCACAGGAAGTAAAAATGATTAACAGGGAAATAACTTGAAATGATGACTAGCTTTGTTTAATATCTCATTTTTATAAGTAATTTAGGTACAATTGTTAAAATGAAATAAATTAGGTAAATGTAAAGAGGATAAATGTTTACAAATGAACTTTTTATGTAATTTGAAATCTTAAAGTTATGGTTTTGTTTTTTTTTTGAGACAGAATCTTGCTCTGTTGCCTAGGCTAGAGTTGAGTGCCGTGGCATCAGCCTAACTCACAGCAACCTCAAACTCTTGGGATCAAGTGATTCTCCTGTCTCAGTCTCTCAAGTAGTTGGGATTACAGGCATGCGCCACCACATCCAGTTAATTTTTTTTTCTTTCTATTTTTAGTTGCTCAGCTAATTTTTTCTATTTTTACTAGAGATGGGGTCTCACTCTTGCTCAGGCTGGTCTTGAACTCCTGAGCTCAAGCAATCGCTCCTGCCTCAGCCTTCCAGAGTGCTAGGATTACAGGCATGAGCCACCACACCCAACTTGTGATCCTGTTTTGATTAAGTGTTTTGAACCTTTGAATCTTTGGCATGCTTCCCGAAGATCAAGTTCTAAATTAAGTCATTTTTTTTTTACCTTGAACTAACTTTGGGATGTTCCAGAGGGCCCTAGAACTTCTCAAAGATTTATAAAAAGAGAGATATTGAACTAAATCAGGCTTAATTGAGATGTTGAATTATATGGGAAATATTATCAAATGATAAGTGATGTTAGATCTTTCAGTTACATTTATGAATATATTATCAATATAAATGTTCCAAAATTATATAAAACTCTTAGAAATCTAATATGTTGTCAGTCACAATTCCTGGTTGTTACGTTGTATGCCATAAAAATAACCAAATTTCCTTGTCAATTTCAAGTTATGGTAAACTTTCATCAGATTTTTAACCAAAGCTATTCTGAGTCTCTGTCATCCACAGTTTTGAGACTGGTCTAAAAGCATTTGCAATTAGATTCATGGAAAAGACTCCAACAAGCAGTCTTAAAAACAGGTTTTTAAGTTTAAAGTTAGAAGTTATTAAACTTTAAGATCAATGGGCTAAATAAAAATGTTTCAAAACTCTAATAAAGAAACTGATAAATTCATGAAACTGCCAATCAAGACAAAACAAAACAAAAATTAATTACATGAGATTAAATAACTGATAAAGATTATGTTTTTGTGACTTTTATTTAAACCATTATTGGTTCTTAAATGTTTTGTTTTCCAGATTTAAGAAAATTTTCTCTCTTAAACTATCTATAATGTATAGCAATTTGGCAAAGTATACTCTTGTGAACAAAGTGAAAACATTTACTTTTTCTCCCTACTTGATCCCTCCAAAATTTGACAACTATTCATGAGTATTCATATGGAAACATGGTTAGTTACATAAGTTCATTAAAAATTTACTTTCTTTTTATAACAGGATACAATTGAAAACATTGGTTTTATTACCAATGGCTTTCACTGGAATGTCGTATTTTAGAATGTACATAAAAGGCTTCAAGGGTTCCAAGCCTGACAGTGAGTAACAATTGTCACTTCCTGACAGGCCCAGAAACCATAGTCTTCCTTGGTTTGTCTTCCTAGCCTCAAGAGGTTTGCAAATCTGAGATTCCTATGTAATCCATTGCTACCCTTGCTGCACTTGTGTAAATAATCAGAGCAAAATTGATGAGACTAAATTTATTTTACAAACAAATTTGTCTTACTGTGATTCTCTTTGGTAAAAATCAGGATGACTATAGAAAGGAAAGTTATGTTTCTTAAAATAAAAACCATAATGCTTCTCTTACTTGATTGTCACCCTGTACGTTGTTTTTGAGTTTTCATTAGCTATTTGTAAACTAGACTAGAGCTTGGATTCTTCTTGGTGCCTCCAATCCAATTTTCTTCCATGGAATTACTAAAAACAGGAACTGCTCTATTCCTAAAGGCCTATAATCTTTTTTTTTTTTGAGACAGAGTCTCACTCTGTTGCCCTAGCTCACAGCAACCTCAAATTCCTGGGCTCCAGTGATCCTTCTGCCTCAGCCTCCCAAGTAGCTGGGACCTACAGGCATGCGCCACCATGCCTGGTTAATTTTTCTATATATTTTTAGTTGTCCAGCCAATTTCTTTCTATTTTTAGTAGAGACGAGGTCTCACTCTTGCTCAGGCTGGTCTCGAACTCCTGAGCTCAAATGATCCACCCGCCTCGGCCTCCCAGAGTGCTAGGATTACAGGCGTGAGCCACCGTGCCCGGCCCTAACGCCCTATAATCTTAAACGAGATGAATTTTAAGGAATAAGTCTCATGCCTGATTTATGGACCACACAAAAAGTTCATCAAATTACCTGATGCCATGGCATTCAAACTACAAACCAGAAGAAAAAATTGACAATTTCATGCCTTAGTCAGTTTTTCCCAAGATGTCAGAACAAGATTCAATGTTATAATGAGACTCTTACCCATCTTAATGCCTACCTTTTTCACTTGACAAGATAATGGTGTAATTGAAATTTCACAATCAATAGCTTCTGCTGGTAGCTTGACAGAATCTGACCTGAGAAGTCCTTTAGTTCACCGAGTGGGTACCTTTGGCAGTATTCTTAAGACAACTATTGTTCACTCTCTGCTTTAAATCAACCCAGTCATGGGATACTGGGTGATAAAATCGCTCTGTATTATGCATTGGCTAAATAAGGAAATGTCTGTGCTATTGCTAATACTACATGCTGTACCTGGATAAATTCCTCTGGGGAAGTTGAGACCCAAATACACAAAATTAAAAAACCGGGCCATATAGTTACATCAGGTGTCACCTAATTCCCCTATTCATTTAATTCATTCAGTTGGTTGCCTTTCAGCCGAGGTTCATGGCCCAAAATTATTATGCAAACTGAGATTATCATATTACTAGTATTTTCCTTTTTAAACTTTCTACCTGTTATTTGTAAATTTCTACATAAGTACAACTCCTAATAAAATAATGCTGGCCCAGCACTTTGAGATGACAGCCAATGCCTACGAAACAGATAAAATTGAACTTAACAATGGACTCTAGGTAGACTTAGCCAGAGAGTTCCTCCCTCCAAGCCTCCCTTGTGGATCAAATGTGATGAAAAGGATTTTGACACTGACTTGTAGTTGTTAATCACTCCCTCCAATGAGAGACCAGACTAACAACCCAGGAAATGTCCAACCTGGCACTGAGGGACAATCAAAACCTAACTACAGGCTGGGCACGGTGGCTCAAGCCTGTAATCCTAGCACTCTGGGAGGCGGGGTCTCGCTCTTGCTCAGGAGTTCGAAACCAGCCTGAGCAAGAGCGAGACCCGGTCTCTACTAAAAATAGAAAGAAATTGGCCAAACAACTAAAATATAGAAAAAAATTAGCCGGGCATGGTGGCGCATGTCTGTAGTCCCAGCTACTCGGGAGGCTGAGGCAGTAGGATTGCTTAAGCCCAGGAGTCTGAGGTTGCTGTGAGCTAGGTTGACGCCACGGCACTCACTCTAGCCCGGGCAACAAAGTGAGACTCTGGCTCAAAAAAAAAAAAACCTAACTACAGGATGACTGATCAGTCATGCTTTTGGAGAAGATCTTGATCAAAAGGGGAAAAGATAAAAGTTGCCAGAATCAAAATGGAGTCACTTGTGTTAAAAACCTTGACAAATGGACCTGGGATAGGCCACAAAAGGAAGACTCTCATGCACAAGTGCCTGATAGCAAGAACTGCCACAAAAGACTCTGCAAAAACCAAAACCTTGCACAAAGGCCACCAAAACTTTACATAAAGAAATATATCTGGGCCAGGCGCGGTGGCTCACGCCTGTAATCCTAGCACTCTGGGAGGCCGAGGCGGGCGGATTGTTTGAGCTCAGGAGTTCGAGGCCAGCCTGAGCAAGAGTGAGACCCCGTCTCTACTAAAAATAGAAAGAAATTATCTGGACAACTAAAAATATATATATAGAAAAAATTAGCTGGGCATGGTGGCGCATGCCTATAGTCTCAGCTACTCGGGAGGCTGAGGCAGTAGGATTATTTGAGTC
>CAUYSK010062032.1:0-18025 GCA_963575035.1 Avahi laniger | reverse complement strand
AGGCGGGAGGATGGCTTGATCCCAGGAGGTCAAGGTTGCAGTGAGCTATGATCACACCACTGCACTCTAGCTCCAGCAATAGAGCAAGATCGAAAGAAAGAAAGAAAGAAAGAAAGAAAGAAAGAAAGAAAGAAAGAAAGAAAGAAAAAGCGAGCTGAATAAAGGGACCGATGAATCCAGCTCTCTGGCTGCCATCTGGCTGCCCACACTGGCTTGAATTAACTCCACAATGGACAACTGTCCCCTTCACTGGGTGTCTACAGGTAGTGGTCCTCCCCTGCAGTCTCCACAAGAGTAGGCAATCCTTTCTTTCTCGGCCTTACAGTGCCTCCCATTTAGTAGGGGCTCAAAGGAATCTTGCTAAAAGAAAGAGAGGAAGAATGAATACACGGGCAAATGAATGAATGGATCCCCATCTAGTGGAGTTCCACTCCATTTTCTTTACCCTTACTTCCTTGTGTCTATTTTTTCACAGTACCTAGAATCACAGATTTTTAGAGCTAGAAAGGAAACATCTAGATTACGAGATCTAACTCAGACACTTTCCAGAATGGGATTTGGAGAGAGCAAGTGCCCTGTCCATGGTTGCAGGATGACTCAGTGTTAGGGCTGGGACTGGGCTGTAGGTTTTATGACTCTTGATCCAGGGACTGGGTTTCTTCTATGACTCTCTTCCCTCTGTTCTGTTGATCGACCCAGGAAACATCTACTTTGGCTCTTAACCTGGAAAACGTGTTCCAGGACTCGCTTCCCAAGCTCACAATAAGATGTGCTGCAGGGTGGCATGCTCATTAGGAGAGTGGCAAGTGTGCAAAGCACGCATAATCCCCTACACTGAGAGCTAGATGGACACGCTGCCCCAGCCCAGCCAGGGCACATGGTAAAGGTGGACTCCCTCAGGGTCTCTGAGGACTGGGGCCAGGGAAGGATGTGGAAGGCATCATCAGTGGTCCTTGATGTGGGATGTTCCAGTTTCCTGTTCTCTGACGTGATGCTCGTGAATGTGTGAGGTTGGTAATATAACACCTGTTCTTAAAGATGTGGAAATTGAAGCTCAGGAGTTCGAATGACTTGGCTAAGGGCTTGCAGTCACTGTGATAGGGTGCAGACTGGTGTCTGGGTGACGGATTTAAGAGAGGCTATTAAAGTGGATGGACATCTTTTGTCCCTAAGGCTGACATCAAAGAGAACCTTCCACCGCACAGTCCTTGGCACCTCAGTTCAAGAAGGTAAGAGAATTATGAGTCTCAATATAGATACTTAGTTTTCCTCCAAAAACTCCAATCAAAAGCCGTATCTATCATGTATTTGCTACAACAAGGCAGCCTGAAAATATAGTCTCTTACAGAAGATAGAAGTGTTTTCTCTACTTCGTTAACAACCCGGAAGTTAATGTCTCAGCCTAGTAGGGTGCCTTTGCCCCTCGAGGTCTTACTGGGACCTAGGTTTCTTCTGTGTTCCCTAGGGTGTTGTCCTCTGTATGATAGAAGCTGGGTCTTGGCCAAGTCTTTGTTCCAAAAAGGAAGTGAGGACAAGCAATTGCCTTTAACCAAGTGACGTGGGGAAATTATACATGTCACTTCTTGCATTCCACCGGCAAGAATTTAAGTCATAGGGTACTTCTATCTGCAAAATCCTGAGAAATATATTCTGTAACTGGGTGGGAATGTGTCCAGCTAATTGTGTGTGCGTGTGTGTGGGTGTGTGTGGGTGTGGTGGGGTGGTAGTGTTGGTTCTATTATTAAAAGAAAGAAGGAAACATAGACACTGGGAAGCAGTTATCAGTCTCTAGCAAGGTGGTTGAAAAACCCAGTACTCCTCTGAGCCTTACTAATAGCAAAATATAAGAATATTTCACCTTCATTGACTATGTACTGAAGGCCAAAGACTGGGCTAAGTAGTTTATGTATATTATCTCATTTAATGCTCAAAATAACCCTGTACTGTAGGCGCTATTATTATTCCTGCTTTGTGTATGGGAAAACTGAGGCATGAATAGCACGGATAGAAAGTGACAGAGCCAGGCCTGGTACTCCAATCAAACTCACTCCATAGGCCAAGATTTTAATTTCTATGCAACATTTCCTTATTTCTTAAAATTTGAATTCAAAACTGGTGATTCCTGTTTGACAGGATGGTTCAGGCAACCTAAACAAAGCTCAGTCAAACAAGAAAAATATCCATTTACTGCTCGTCTTCCACTGTTAATTATACTTAATGTAAAAGTGGTGTCAGAACTGGCACTTCAGTGACAGAACCCGTGCAATCCGAGGAGGCGTTCATAGACAGTTCATTCATTCCTTCGTTCATTCATTCATAAAGCAAAAAAATAATGAGCATCTTCTGGTGACAGGTTCTAGGCTAATCGTTGCTTATTCAATGCTGAAAAAAATAGACATGGCCTTTGTCTTCAAGGAGCTTATGAACTAGAGGGGGAGATGGGCATTAACTATGTAACAACAACAACGACTGCTACTAATACTAATAACAACTCTACAGCTCCGAATTGCGGTGAGTGCCGTAGGAGGCCATGCAAGAAGCAATGGGGGAGACACGAACTTTCAATGCGGTGAGCCGGGAAGACTCATCGGAAGAAGGTGGGCTCCAGGGAACAAAGTTGCAAAACCACTATTTCTGAGCTATTTTTGTAAACTCAATATTTTAAAGTCTTCATTTACTAAAATTCGTGTATAATTCAGATGTCATAACTAGTACAGACTGTATTTCTCCTCAGTGAGTTGGAAGTAATGCTATTAAAATTATGCTAAAAATATTTTAAAAAGAAGTAGCATCTCAGCAGTGCTATGAAATACGAAAAGAAGGCATGACACGAGTATTGGAGGTGGGGTCGCCATGGAGAGGGGACAGCCTGTGCAGAGGCCTTGAGTCAGGAGGCACTTGGCACGTTCAAGGCACAGGAAGGAGACCGGCGGGGGCCGGGCTGGAGCCTTGTGGGTGAAGAACAAGCCATAAACGCTGAGCATGGTCTGGAAGTCACAGGTCAGGCCAGGGAGGGCCTTGGAGGCTGTGTTAAGAAATTTGGTTTTTATCTTACACAAATGGGTTAAATTATCAATTTCTATCTTAGTAAGATCTCTCTTGTTGATGTATAGAAAACGGATCAGGGAGAATCAAGGGTGGAAAATGAATTTAGGAGTCTATTATAGTTGTGCAGGTAAGAAACAATGGTGGCTTGGACTAGGGACAGGGACCAGTTTAGGGTGATGAATCAAAGTGACAAGAAAAACGGGCCTAGTGAAGATTTTGAAATCAGTATAGTTGCTAAAGGACAACAAAATTAGGCCAGGCCTGCTCCGGGTGGACATTCTACCTGCACGTCGCGCATGCTCATTCATAATTCCTAAACGAGGGGGCTCTTTGGGGGTTACAGTCAATTTACCAGGTCAACCTAGGGGTGCTATGGGCAGAGCACTTCAAACTGTACTTGTCAAGCCTCATCCCTAAACTAGGGGAGAGCGATAGTGTACCCCTGGGGAAGTACTGCTATAGAGAAAACAAGCCAGAAATTACTTTGATATTGGCCAGGCCTGGTGGCTCAGGCCTGTAATCCTAGCCATCTGGGAGGTCAAGGCGGGAGGATCACTTAAACTCAGGAGTTCGAGACCAGCCTGAGCAAGAGTGAGATCCCGTCTCTACTAAAAGTAGAAAACAATAGCCGAATGTGGTGGTATATGCCTGAGCATACTAGCTACTCAGGAGGCTGAGGCAGGAGGATTGCTTGAGCCCAGGCCTGTGAGCTAGGCTGATGCCATGGTACTCTAGCCCAGGTGACAGAGTAGGACTCTGTCTCAAAAAAACAAACAAAAAAAAGAAATTACTTTGATGTCCTCTGATTTATCATAAAAGCTAATGTGAATATTTTTATTCCATAATGTATGTATGTATGTGAATATATTACATAATATATAATGTAATAATATTACTATTATTCATACTAAATTATCTCAAATTACTTATATTCAAGTAAAATTGACCATCCAGGAAGAAGTGTCTAATTTACACTGTGGTTTCATGTATCTCCTGGCATAAATCCAGGCATTCCCAGAGGTGTATGTCCCCCTTTCTGAGAAATATTGTCAATAAATGAAAACTCAAATAGGAACGAGTAGATCTAGTTCCACCACCATCTCCAATCTTGGCAAGATGGTTTCCCATCCCTCACATGACGGTAATACTGTTCTGCCTACCAACACCCAGTGACCTACTGACTTCACGGTGCCTTGTCAACATGGCCCGTGGTTTGACCGATCATCTGAGTAGGCGTTGTCTGTCTCAACAATGGCACTGTGCCTTTCTGCTCCTAAGCTGTCACCATGTATGCAGGCCAAATTAAGCTAAGCAGTCTACAGCACAGCCATGATAATATGCTGTGCTCCTGGAATTGACCCAGGGTGCAGGAGCACAGGAAAAGTGACACATGCAGGGCTCTTGTCTGAGCGGGATGCTGCCTCCGCAGTCCTGAGCCCCATTTCACAGAAGGGAGAGAGGGAGGCCTGGCTGGGAGGTGACCTTCATTAGCTCTGAACCGGCACTTCCTCCTCTTTCTTTCCCCCTTAGAGATTTATTTATTCATTCGCCTTGGCGTAGTTAATGGGGACTCAGGGTGGGAATGGCAGGTGGCCAGTAGACTGTCGTCGATGGAGGGTGTTATATATTGCTTCCTGAAGGGTGACATCTGGGGAAGGAGGGTGGAGGGAGGAAGATGGGCGCTAAGTTGGCTCTAATTGAATACCTAGTGAGCAAGATGGATGACCCCTCCACTCCCACCCCGAGAGCAATTAGAACATGAAGTAGCAGGAAGAAGGAGTAGGAAGAAGGCTGAGTGGGGTAAGACAAAAGGATTCAGGGAGACAAGACCCAGCGGTGTCCAAATCTCAAAGGAAGGTAGATAAGCCAGGCAGCAAAGGTTGGGATGTGTGGGAGGGGTGTAGGGGCTGCAGCCTCAGACTCCTAACAGCAAGAATACCCAGAGGGCAGGGGTAGCTGGGTGTGATTAGAAACACCTTCCTTCTCCCCTTCGCACCCACATCTCCATGTTTGATGATGGATGAGGTTCATTATTTAGGTTTAGGATTTTGAATCCCCTGTGGGAGGCGATAGTTTAAGCTGTTGTCATTGTTGTACACCAGAGTGTGATGAGCTATGTGGGAAAGGGAGGGCATCAGGAGCAAGTTAACACTGGGAAAAGCAAGTCAGCGGGTATGAAGGGCAGGCATGTGGAGCAGAGATGGGATTGAGGACCTGGGAAACAGATCTATTTAGTCTTCCCTGTCATCCCAATCCTAGTGCCCTGACACAGAAACACTGAGGACGTGATGTGGGAAGGCAGCTCGGGAGGGGTGGAAGGTGGAATAGAACTGGCCTGGGAGCCCGGGGGAGCAGGGTGGAGATTTAGGAAGAGAGATGTTCAGGGAGAAGGAAGTGCCTCAAGCACAGGTTTTTACAGGGAAGTTGATGGAAATCGATTCAAATGGAAGGTGGCTGGGTGGTGGGCAACATGGAAGGGTCTTCAACATTCACCATGGAGTTTGGATGTGATTTTGTAGATGACCGGGAAGAACCATCAGAGCTTTCTGAGCAAAGAAAAGTGAAGAGGGAGTTGAGAGGTGAATAAAGCCAGCATTTCTTCAGTGCCTGCTGTATATTGGACCCTGGGCCGTACTGATCTGCCCTCCATAATACCCTGGAAAGAGTGGGCTTAGCTCCCTTTTCTTTGGGTGAGGAACTGTGACCCAGAGACTATATAGCTTGCCAAGAACATTCCATTGGAAAGGAGAAGAGCTGAGATTCAACCCTGTCTGTTTGTCTCCAAAACCTGTGTCTTTCTGTGACAACATGTTGGGGTGTTTTAGTCACACTGAGCTTCTCTAACAATATGCCACGTGTTTTTAGTGAGTGTATTGGTTTCCTGTGGCTTCCATAATGAATGACCAAAAACTCAGTGGCTGCGAACAACACAAGTTTATTCTCTTGCATTTCTAGAGGCCCAAAGTCTGAAATCAAGGTTCCCTCTAAAGGCTCTGGGGGAGAATCCTTCGTTGCCTTTTCTGGCTTCTAGTGGCTCCGGGAATTCCGTGACTCATGGCAGCAGAACTCCAGTCTCCGCCTCCATCTTCACGTGACCGTATCTCTGCGTCTCTGCTCCTCTATTCTCTCATGAGAACATGTCAGTGGAATTATGGCTCATCCTAATCCAGGATGGTCTCACCCTCAGATCCTGAACCTTTTATTCCTGTGAAGACCCTTTTCTAAAGAAGGTCACATTCACAGGGACTGAGTTCGCATCTCTTGTAGGTGGCCACCTTTCAGCTGCCGTGAGCATGGTGAGAAGAGCTTGGAACCGGAGGCTCTGAGCCACGCTCCCTCCCGTCACTAACAGAGCTCTACGGCGTCTTCTAGTGCTCCACCACCCACGGCCCTGCTGTCTTCCCACAACTTCCTGTCTTCTCACTGCCTTATTGTCAAGGGAAGGAGGAGGCAGGGATGGTGCTTGTCCTCCGTAATAGGAAAATGAAACCCCAGATCTGAAGAGTCACCCTGTGGGTCCCCAGTCAGATTGGAACTAGACATCTAGCTGTTGTAGGGGAAGGGAGAGAAGGGGAGTATTTCCTTAACATCTGAAACAGCTCCTGGTTCCAGACTCTGAAAGAATAGTAGCATCTTTTCTCCTGACTGGCAAGATCAATTTCTTGTCACCACAATTTGACCCTGTGCCCAGTGCTAAGGGACCCTTAGCTGAAAAGACCCTTAGTAGACGGCTATAGTCATATGTCTGCAAGTGAACAAGAAAGTTTTAATAACCTTGGCCAGTAAGAAAACTTTGGTCACTGGCTTTAAGAGAGCTAAGGGGGCACCTCTCTCCCATCCTGGGTGTTCCTGGCTGGCTGGTGCAATGGCTGTGGACACTGAGCTGCTGAAGCCAGGACTCTGCCTGGCCGGCCACCTTTGGGCTCACTGGCTTTCTCCAGGGTGGCTGATGTCTTACACATGTGACCGACACACACAGACCATGATCCCGAGGCTCAGTGCTGCTCTCTGCTCAGCCGCAGGGTAGGAGGTATCCCGAGAGCCCTGGGGGAGAGGTCAGGGAGGCACACTTCAGCATGAATGTGTTTCATGTCAGGAGGGGCATTTGGGGAGTATTCCCGAGGCCCTGCAGGAGCGCAGTGAGGTGTTGGCCAGCCCCACCCAGCATAACTTTGAGAAGACGCTTTTCTGTGCTCAATCCAGACGTGTGTTCGCTGGGAAGTAGGGGGAGGAGGGGAGGGAATGGAGAAGGGAAGGGAAAGGGGGGAGGAGAGAAGGGGAAGGAGGAGGAGGAAAAGGAGAAAGAGGGTGAAAGAGACATTGACAGGGGAATAAGGACTGGAGAAAGACAGAGGAAAATAGATAAAAGGAGGGAAGGAAGAATGAAAGGAAAGGGGAAAAGTTACTGGTCCTTATGTGGTGGGAAGCTGAGGTGACTGTTAACTAGACCACTTTTGATTGCTGCATCCCACTGATGGGCAGAGGGCTCTTTGAAGCCTTATGCATTGAAAAATGTTTGGCGGAAAGTTGTGCTATTCCAATAATAATGATAATGATAATAATCATAATAACAATTAAAGGCAAACTCATCCAAGGTTTGATTTTTTTAAGATGACTTTTTGAAAAGAGCAAATATTATTTCAGTATATTTTGAAAGCAACCAATATGATCTCCTTCCAAATAATAAATGTTTTTGATGACTCTTTTCTGCTAATGCTCCAAGGGTGGGCTTAAGGCGAGTCTTGCCGGGTGATGCACATGGAATAGATAAGCATCTGCAAAAAGAAGATGAGCTCATCGGTGCCATTCCCTGTATTTTTTGGTAGAACACAATTTACAAAGCCATTTCACAGACACTATGTGACTTGATCCTGAGAGGAAAGATAAAGCAAGTTTTTATTTTTAATTGGAAAAATGTATGTCTAAAGAAAAATTATTCCGTCTTACCACCCAACCACTGCAACCTCTTCAGGGTGTCTAATAATTATGCATGTGGAAGGGTGATTACACAACGTGAAGAAGAACTTTCTGCTTCAAAGAGTGGAAGACCAGCCTCAAAAAGTAAGTCAGTCACCAATAATGAGTGTTGTGGATTGAACTGGGTCTCCCTCCCCCCCAAAAGATATGTCCACATTCCAACCCCCAGCACCTGTCAACATGACCTTATTTGGAAATAAGGTGTTGGCAGGTGTAATTAAGGCAAGGATCTGGAGATGAGATCACCCTGGGCTTAGGGAGAGCACTAACTCCAGTGACTGTTGTCCTTGCAAGAACAAGGAGAGGGAGATTCGAGACAGGAACGGGGAAGAAAGCCGCGTGAGGATGGAGGCAGAGGCTGCCGTTGCACTGCCACAGGCCACCGGGCGCTGGAAGAGTCAAGGAGGGGCTCTCTCCTGGAGCCTTGGGTGGGAGGGTGGCCTCTGAAGACTTCTGGTCTCCAGAACCACGAAGAAAAACAATATCTGATGTTGTTAGCTTCCAAGTTTGGGGTGATTTCTTGTGTTACAGGACACTGATACAGAGGGGTTTCAGCAGGGGATACAGGCCCCCTTAGTAAAGACACCCCAAAGGGATCAGAAAAGTGGGTTGTCTGGCCAGGTGACATTTTAAGGTTCTTTTCAATCCTCTGATTTTATAACCCAGAGTATTTTTACACGGTTGCATTGACTTAATGTTTCTGCTTTTATATCTAATCTAATTTCATATGTGAATTTTGTTTATATATAATTTCGTATTTTTATCTTTAATGACTACAGAATATGCCATCAAATGAATGTGTCATAATTCCATTAACCCTTCTCTTACTGTCGATGCCAATTGTTTTCACACAGTGCTGTTACTACGGACACCACCGTCTTTCTTTGATAGCCTAGGACGATGATTCTCAGCTGGGGATGATATCCTCCAGGGGATATTTGGCAATATCTGGAGACGTTGTCAGAAATTTGGAGGGGGAGGTTGCTACTGACATCTAGTAAATAGATGCTTAGAAGGGTCCTCCAATGCAGAGGACCTCTCTGCACCACAAAGAACTGTCCAGCCCCAAATAACAATCAGTAGTGTTGAGTTTGAGAGAGCATGCCTCAGGAAAAAATCTTGGAAATTGAATGAATAGGTCCTTGGTTTTACTCTTTATATGTGTTGAAGGAATATAGGCACACAGGTTACAGCGGGGGCTCAGAGGAGGCAAGAGACTTGGCCCAGTAGTGACACTGGCTGGTGGCAGAGCCAGGGCCTCAGCTTTGGTCGGATTGCAGTCCAGTGCTCCCATTGTCCTGGCCGGGCTGCCTCTTCTTCATGCTCTAAAGCTAAGAAAGCATCCAGCAAGGTGTCTCAGGACCAAGGGCTGGGGAGAGGTAAGCGTGCCTGAGCTGAGGCTCTCGATAACACCAGGGAAACGAAGTTTGCCCCTACTCTACACAGAACACCGTGTCCACGGTGATAGGAAGACCTCTCCGGACACTCCCGTCCACGCCACCACGTCACAGTGTAAATGCCCCTCACCGCCTGCCCTGCCCGCGAAGGCGCTCCGATAGGTTCCGGCACATGGCAGGCCTTCACAGATGCTTAGAAAATGACCGAATTGCATTCCGTGTAATAACTTTCTGCAAATTATCCTAGGTATGTAATTACTGGTCTGTGAAGTGACGAAGGTAGGAAAATACATTCTTATTGAAACTTGGCGTGGCAGCAGGACCTCCCCGCTCTCCTCCTTCTCTGGGATGCAGGGGCTATTCTCCGTCTCATGATGCAGAAGCCCATCTCACAGTGCTCCTCACAGCACAGACCAGCAGTGGGCCACCTCAGCATCATCCGAGGTGCTCGTTAACCATGCAGATTGGTACTTTATCGTGTAAAATCCATCACCGTCGGCTGGAGCTCGGAGCCGCGTTTTATATGTGGGTAATCGAAGAGCTGCTCCCCTGCCCCGCAGTGATCACGGAAGGACCCGGAGGTGTTCCCGGGAACTGATTTGGGCGAGGCACTGTTCCGTGTAGTGGTGTGATGGAACAGCACAGTAAAGTACAGGGTGAGGATTATTACCCTGCAACAAACAAAATTAAAATAAAAGGAATACAAATTTCACATGAAGAACAGACAAGGGTCTTCAGAACAACATTAATCCTCATGATGGCATAATGTGCTGGTTTCAGATCCTTTCCAGGGAGAAACAGACTCAGTCCAGAGCAAAGCTCGCTTTGCTTTTGTTTCTCCTCCTGTGCCCCCTACGCGTAGTCCAGAGCTCCCTCCCCACCTCACCCCTTCCCACCCTTCGCGGCTGAGCAGCGCTGAAGGCTGCAGCATGTGCTGCCCTTTTACCAAAGCGACAGAGATGGGCCGTTAGAAAAAGTCACTGGGATGTTTCAGACACAGAAGGCTGAAGAGATGGATGTTCCTTACTCTAGAGGAAGGATGGCACAGCCTGGGCAGGGGGAGGGAGAAGGTCTTAAAGGAGCAGAGCTGCAGCAAGTCAGATGGAAGAGTAAGAGGAGACAGGCGGTGGGGCCTCACCTCTCCTTGAGGTGCCGAGGGGACCCCGTGGTGAGGCCAGGGTGCCGATACCTGCTTTCTGCTTCCCATCCCTCCCCGAGGCGCTCACCCTGACCCTTTCAGCAGGAAGCTGCTTCACTGAATCCAGAGCACACTCAGTTGGAAGAAGGCAAGAGAATGTTTTCGGAGAAAGGAGGGAATATCCCAACACGACCCTCAGCCCTGCTTCTGTCCTCTGATGGGTATGAGCCGCACCTCTTCGTGGATTACCGGGTGGTGGGAGTATTTGCTCTCGGACTGTGACCCAGCTGGAAAAAGGTAATTAAAATTCCCTTAATTTGCATCATGCTCTGTGGGACAGAAAACAAGGATCCTTTATGCAGGTCATATTCAGGTGAGAAAACAAAGGTAAGGGAACCAAAGGCGTGTATTAATCACATCTTGATAAAATAGATGGTATGTTGCTGGCTCAGGAAATGTCCAAGAACTCTGACAGCAAGCACTGTGCACTCCCCCCACGTCTGACTGTCCCTGTGCCTCTGTGAGGACAGTCGGGCCCCACCTGTGTGGTCTCTGGAGGTGTCAGGCAGGGGACGCAGCCATCCATCCACGCAGCCAAGGGGCAGGACCTGATGTCCCACTCTGTGCAGCACGTGATGGTGATGAATCCCAGCAGGAATTCGTTTCACTTACCTTCTCCCCTCAGAGGTACAGTGAAACCGAGTGAGGCTTTGCTCTCAAAAGAGCCCCATGAGAGTCTTCCAAAGGCATTGATCATTTTAGCGGGGCGCATAGCTTCGCGGAAGGACAGTCGGCTGCAATGGAACAAGTTGAAATGTGCTGCGAATAGAAAGTCCCCATTGTCTGATACCAGTGGAACAAGGTACCCTTGACCCCTTTCAGAGAGATCCTTAATATTTTTGAAGGAGCAAAAATATCTTTCCTGCAGCAAAAAACGTTCGCAAGCCTCTCCTCCTTATCCATCAAAGCTCGATTTAAACTTAACCTCTTCCTTACTGTTTCACTTACTTTTCAAGAAGAGGACACATTGGCAGAAGCCTTAGTTTCACTGACCTCTTCTTTCCTCGCTTTTCTTTGCCAATTTTATCCAAAGTAGTGGAGGTGGGAAGGTGGGTATGGAGGTGACGAGAGGATAGATTGTAAATGACGTTCAGACGTTTAACACATATATATTTATTCATGTTCTCAAAAGCTAAAAATATTGTTTTTCCACTCAACATATATTTACTGAGCACCTCTTGGTTGGCCTCTGAAGGACACACAAGATGAATGAGACAGATCTAATTCCCAAGGTAAAGTGCATGTCCTGATTACCACAACAGGAAGGGGAAAGCTAGTTCCGTAAACTATACAGAAACAATGAGGTAAGATTTGAAAGGATGGAGAGGCAACTTTCAGCTCAAGAGTTCGTGCAAGGCTTTGTGGAGTCCGGGGATGGCATTTCTGTTGGGTCTGAAGCATAGGTAGGATTCAGGCAGGAGGGAGTGGGAAATAGCAGGGATTACTGGCCATTGAGCCTGCCTTAAACAACTTAGCAACAGGGAATTATAGGTTAAATACTAAAAGTAGTAAATCGCATAGATAGGGTGGAGTTTATATAAAGTGTATGATGGGGAGCAGTGGAAATTTCATTTGGAAAGATATGTCAGCATCAGACAGTGGCCGTATCTGGTGGATTACCGTGGCTGTACAGGGCAGAATGTGAGCAGAGTGGTACTTCACCCACACTCACAGTCAGACACACAGAGGGATGGAACTGAGACGGAAAGAACAGTGATAAGGCTATTGCAGTGGCCCAGAAGAAAGATGATAAAGACCTGCACGGCACGAGTAAGAGTTGGGACAGAGAGGCGAGTTGGGCTGGGTGATCAATTGAAGATATTAAATTGGCGGGGTTTATAACTGATCATTTATCAAGCCAAGGGAGAAGGTAAAGTTTGAGTTGACTGGGAGGTTCCTAGGTTGTGAAGTAGAAATTAAGGTGAAATTAAGAGGGGTGGGGAGAAGAAAAATAGCTGATTTTGCAGGGAAGATGAGAAATTCAGTTTTGGAACTGGGAGCCCTCAGAATAGAGGCTATGGCTGGAGCTTTGGAGCTGGCTGGGATTGTCGAGAGCAAGTTTGGAGAAAGAAGAGGAGAAGAAACGGAGTAGAGAAAAAAGAAGATCAGTGAGTCAGATCCTTGGAGAAGCTGTGATTTAAAAGGCAGATGAAAGAACAAAAGTTAAAAAGAAGAGGAACAAAAGGAGAAGGAGGAGGGGAAGAGCAGGAGAATGCAGAGGAAGAGGAGGAGGATGGGGAGGACCAACCAAGAGGAGTAATTTGAGAAGCTGGAGGACAATAAAAACACTGTAATGTATTGGAAGCTAAATCAGATATGATTAGGTTTTCTGCATAAAATGGAAACACAAAATAACAGCGGTTGAAAATTTTAGGGATTTGTTTTCTTGTCACATAGGAGACATCAGAGGTAGCCAGTCCGTGGGCTGGCAAGCCTGCTCTGTGCTGTCATGAAGGATCTGGGCTCATTCAGTGCTTCTGTTCCATGACCTTGTGTATGTGGCTTCCTTTTCAAAGCTGGCCTCATTGTCCAAGGTGGCTGCTGGGGCCCCAACCATCATGTCCACATTATAATAAGTAGAAAAAAAGGAGAAAGAGCAAAAGTACTTGTGTCACTTTTTTGCACTGCATTAAGGGACTCTCTTATAAGTCCTATCAAACAACTTCTGCATCTGGATTATTGGTTGCATTTTGCAGCAACGAGGCTGGGAAATTTAGTATTTACATTGCTGCCCAGAATGAAATCAGAGTCTGTTAGTAATAAAAAGGGGAAATTGATATTAGATAGGTAATCAGCAGCAGTCTCTACCAAGAAGTCAGAGGTGCAAAGCGTTTGATACAGGAAAGAAGAGGCAATAGCTGTGCTTTTAACGTGTGGTCACCAAACCAGCAGCTCCAGCATCACCTGGGAACTTGTTAGAAATGCAAAATCTTGGGCCCCAGCGTGGGCCCAATGCAGGAGGAGCCCTGGGGATGAGAGCTGGCAGGCAGGGCCCCGCAGGGGATTCTGACGCTTGCAGAAATGAGAACCACGGACCAATAGGTTTAAACGCTGCCATTTATTCTGGTTTGTTTCAATAATCATTTGCTGAACAATTATTAACATGAGGTGTCAAGCACAGTGTTAGGAAAGAAGAGTTCCTCTGTCTATGTTATATCGTTCAACAGATGGTTTAGCTAAGGAACCACAGGAGCAAATAAGAAATGCTTAATATTAAAATTACGTTAAAATGGTTAACAATTTCTTTGATGATTTGGAAAGGTCTTAATTATTACCAAATGATATTCCTCTGAATGTTGCTTCTTATTTTACAGGACTAGGCAAAATCTGGTTATGTGATCCTTCTGTTCATCTGAATTTTTGGTTGAAGAGATTTTTGACCTAAATGAATTCCCAACCTATGTGGATATCTTATCACAGGTGATGTTCAATTGGAAAATGCACAATTGTCTGTTACTAATAGAGGAAGATAGAGGCAAATTGTAAACCTAGAGCTCACCAGCAATGTCCTTACTGCAGGGCGATATATCCGTGGGCACTTCCTTCCTCTTACAACTCTCAGTAAGATCTGCGAATGGAGAGAAGCAGACTGAGTGTAGTTTTTCTTGGTTCTTATTTCCCCTACAAGGAGGCAAACGATGACTCCAAAGACTGTTAGAAAATTGAGGTCTGAAAGAAAATAATTCCAGACAATCCTCTGACCAGATAATCAGTCAGGGAGTCACTGAGGTTTATTCTTATTCATTCATTCATTCATTCATTCAGGCAGCATGTGTAACGTACCTACGACATCAGGCATGGTACTAAGTGTGAGGGATGAAGACAAATGGCACCGGCGTGTCCTCTAGAGGCGTACACACCACTCTAACGAGGGAAGCCAAGAGAAATATGTGCCATCCAGACTGATGGGTGCAAGCCACCCTGGGGTGCAAAGGTCAATGCTTTCTGGGAGATAAGATTCAGCATTTCACTCTGCTAGGTGGCTTCTGTTCTAGATTTGAAGTTTCTCAAGAGTAGGGGCAAATTCTTCTCTGTATGACAGACACTCTTCTCCTTTTCTATTGCAAGCAACGGGCTCTGTAAATTTTGAATGACGGGCAGCCAATGAACGCACAGATAGCAACACCTTGAACATTCAGAAGCCCCTGTTATTGCATAATTACCATGGATCTGCAGATCCACATTAGTATCCAAGGCTCAACCCTGAACTGTGACTATTGCTTTGGTTAGCTCAGCAAGTGTGTTTGTGTGTTTGTGTGTTTGTGTGTGTGTGTCTCTGTGTGTGTCTAACATCTGGAGAACATTAAGAAAATAAAAAACCCCAACCCCATCATGCTGAAACACACCATTGTTATCAAACCTGGATATTCCATAAAAAGTTTTCTTTGACTCAGAAAGGAAATATTTGTTTCTACACCTGTTGTTGGCTAACCAAATGATTTCCTATGGTCTTTGGTCAGCTGCATTTTTTTTTCCTTCTTTTGACATTTTCTTCCCTAAGGCATTTGAATTCCTGCCTAATATCGTCCATCCACAAAACATGGCGAGATGCTCCCATGACACCAGGGGGCTGGACAGACCATTTGCAGTGATGGCAATTGCTGCTGCTTCTATTCCTACTGTAAAAACGTCTGCTCAGGGAGATGTACTTTAACTCAGCTCACCACTTTATACGGGGATGAAAATAGAAGACCTACAGGATGACAACACTGTGTTGTAAATGATATAGTAAAAGGGTGGCATGCCTGGAATATGTTGCTCATGTTGGGTGGGTAGGTCAGAAATCGTTGAAGGACCACACTACCTTGGACACATCTTGTCCCTTCTCCAGACCTCAGCTTCTCCTTCTGTAAAAGAGATGAGATTGAGTTAGACATCTCGTGACGGGGCATCGGAAGGAGGCACGTTGGGCAGCTCAGCAGCATGTTGGAAGGGTTTTTAGGGGAGATTAATCTGGACTGTAGAATGGATGGCAGTGAGGGTGTAGTGAACCCAGAAATTTACCTATGCAGTTATTTCAATAGGTTGAGCTCCTTTCTGCTTGGTGGTTGGGCCCCTAACTCCTGGACCTGAACAAGAGACATTGTCCTTCTGTCCCCCGCACTCTTGTCCCCTCTCGACTGCTCAGAGCCCCAAGTCAATGGTAAGGGGACTAACTGATGTAGCCTTCCCTTGGTTCCATTAGGAGTTCAGCTTACTTCTCCTTCCAGAAGGGTATGGGATGAGTTCTCAGAGGTGGTGGGCTGAGCTGTCTCCCCACTGGCTCTCAGGTAGCCAGGCAGACACGTTCTGCAGGGGCAGCTGCCCATGTCAGCACAGAGGGCAGCCTGTAGCTCGTTACTGTGCTCAGTTTCTCCATTGCATCCTCAGCTCCGCGAGACAAGGCGGGGTGTGGAAGGCTGCTCTGTTTACGCTGTGGCTTTCCCTGCTCTTTGAGCCTCTCTTGGCCCTTCCGCAGCACAAGGGCTAGCACTCTCCCCTGCCTTTGCCACCTGCATTTGTTGAACTTCTTTACAATAACGTGTGTATTTGTGCAGAATTTGTACTGTCTACACTGATCCTCACAACAGCCCTGCAAATGGGGCGGTGGGCAAAGTTTGTTATAGCCATTTTCTAGATGAGGACCTTGAGACTTAGAGTTGGAGCCACCCACCTAGTTCACAGACTCACTAGGTGTCACAGCTGGAACTGCACCTCCAAATCTGTGGGTTGATTCTGGTAGATGGTGCTACCAGAGCCCAGTGAGCCCACCTGACCCTGCAGAGACTCGGCTAGTGGGTAAGGAATAGTCAGCCTCTGTCCTCTAAGGCCTCCATTGCCCAAGCTAGATAGGAAGCTGCGTGGCAAGAGAGTCAGGGAGCTGCAGGGAAGAGAAGGGCAGAGAGTGGATCTGGGGAGCAAATAGGGGCTGACCAGTGCACCTGGCAGCATTGTTTAGCCTTGCGCTTACTCTTGGAGGAGTTTCCGCTAAAAAATGGCACCCTAAAAGCTGCTGATATTAGTACCCACTGCTCTATGGTAGAAGTTTATAACCTTTTCTGACATAATTCAGGGAATCGGTGAACTTGGATTAGTAAAAACGACATCTTTGTTTTCACTAAACTCTAATTGAAATTTAGCATTTCCTTCAAGTATGAAATAGGCAAAAAGCCAAGGTAGAATTAGCAGTTAACTGTGACGTTGTAATCAATAAGATATTTTAATGTATATTACAGATTTTGCAGATATCTGGAAATACACTTTACACTTTAAAATTGCAATAATTATGAGACCCGCCTGTAGACCATGTTATTTAATGTGTTATAAAAAAGCACAATTATTATTGTATCACAAATTGATTTTTTGTTATTTTGACAACTGCATCGAAATAAAACTGCTATCCTTTTTCATCTCATTTGTTTTATTTTATGCACTTAAAAAAGACTTTTCTGAGTCCATAGACTTCCCCAGACTGCTATCAGGGTTCATGGCACAAATAAATTTTTAAGAATTTTTACTCTTGGGCCATAGCAAGATTCCTACAGCAGAGGTCTGGGGAAGGTCCAGGCAGACTGTGATTCTATTGAGAAAAACTCTTTAATAACATCTTTGGTTATAAAAAAGGAGACAAAGCTCTAACAGTGTTCTGGACTGGAAAGGTGATGACCATGAGCGATGGAACTGTATAGCATAGGTTTTTCAGAGAGGCAGAAATTACTATATTGTCAACCGTTTGTGCTTTCACTGGCCATGCCGTGGAGGAGGGGGTTTGGGTCCAAGGCCCGGGAAATGAGGGCAGGGAAGAGGGCTATGCCATCTGCGGAAAGGCAGCACCTGGTGGGGGTCCCCCTGGAAGGAGTGTGGCTGACATGCTCAAGATGCTGTTGCCATGGATACCAATGTTTGGTTTTCCTCTTCTGCATGTTAATTCTCTTATGCTCTCCCCTACCCTCGAGATGCATAAGTTGTAACAGCCCAGAGTCAGTTCTAACGTGGGGAATTCAGGGCAAAACAGTGAGAGGGAGGGGTTGCAGCCCAGAGAAGTGAGGTCTAGCGGCCATGGATGGCCGGAGAGAACTGGCCATTCCTGTTTCCCTGGCATGAAGCGCGATTCTTTCTCATAGTAAATGCGCCCAAAATGTTTGTTGTGTTAATAACTGACTAGCTGAATGTGTTAGTTAAAGAATGAATTAATGGAAAGTATGGTTTAGTGGCATATCAAGGTGGCATGAGAAGCTGAGGGAGCCATCCAACCCAAAGGGAAGGATTATTTTGTCACTAGCATTTTTAGGATTTTTTTAGCTCATAGTTATACTAAAATACAGGCCAACTTTAAATCCATATTTTTATTGGTTTTAAACTCTCTGCTGCTGACGTATCCCTCATTGCTCGCTCCCAGGACAGACCACGGGGCCGCCCCTCTGTG
>CAUYSK010062031.1:0-34295 GCA_963575035.1 Avahi laniger | reverse complement strand
TAAGAATGGGCTCCAGCTTCAACCAGGTTACTACAAGAGATATTAGTTCACCATTTTTTTTATGACTGAGTAGAACTCCGTGGGATACATATACCACATTTTATTAATCTGCTCATGGATTGATGGGCACTTGGGTTGTTTACACATCTTTGCAATTGTGAATTGTGCTGCTATAAACATTTGAGTGCAGATGCATTTTTTGTAGAATGTGTTTTTATTTTTTCCTTTGGATAAATATCCAGTAGAGGGATTGCTGTATCAAATGGTTGTTCTACTTTTAGCTCTTTGAGGTGTTTCCATACTACTTTTCATAGAGGTTGCACTAGTTTGCAGTCCCACCAGCAGTGTATGAGTGTTCCTATTTCTCTACATCCACACCAGCATTTGTTCTTTTGGGACTTTTTAATATAAGTCATTCTCACTGAAGTTAAGTGATATCTCATTGTGGTTTTGATTTGCAATTCCCTGATGATTAGAGATGTTGAGCATTTTTTATATGTTTGTTGGCCATTAGTCTATCTTCTGTTAAAAATTTTCTGTTCATGTCCGTTTCCCACATTTTAATGGAGTTGTCTAATTTTTTCTTGCTAATTTGCTTGAGTTCTTTGTGGATTCTGGTTATTAGCCCTTTGTCAGATATATAGCATGTAAATATGTTCTCCCATTCTGTAGGCCATCTGTTTGCTCTGTTGATTGTTTCCTTGTCTGTGCAGAAGCTTCTTAACTTAATCAAGTCCCACTTATTTCTATTTGTTGTTGCAGTGATTGCCTTTGGGGTCATCTCCATAAATTCTTTGTCTAGGCTGATGTCTAGAAGAGTTTTGTTTTTTTTTTTTAACATTTTCTTCTAGAATACTTACGGTTTCATGTCTTGGATTTAGGTCTGTTATCCATTTTGTATTAATTTTTGTGAATGGTGAGAAATGTGGATCCTGTTTCAATCTTCTGCATGTGGCTATCCAATTTTCCAAGCACCATTTATTGAATAGGGATTCTTTTCCCCAGTGTAGATTGTTTTCTACTCTGTCACAGATCAGATGGCTATATGTGTGTGGTTTTATATTTTGGTTCTGAATTCTGTTCCATTGGTCTATGTCTTTATTTTTATGCTGGTACCATGCTCTTTTGGTTATTATAGCCTTGTAGTACAGCTTTAGGTCTGGTAAAGTGATACCTCCAGATTTGTTCCTTTTGCTTAAGGTTGCTTTGGATATTTGGGCTCTTTTCTTCTTCAAAACAAAGCATAGAATTATTTTTTCTAGATCTGTGAAAAATGACATTGGTATTTTGATGGGGATTGCAGTGAATCTGCAAATCACTTTGGGTAGTATGGACTTTTTTAACACTGTTGATTCTGCCAATCCATGAGCATATGTTTTTTCATTTGTTTACATCATCTGCTATTTCCTTTCTCAGTGATTCATAGTTCTCTTTGTAGAAATTTTTCACCTCCTTGATTAAGTGTATTCCTAGATATGTTATTTTCTTTGTAGCAATTGTGAAAATTATTGAATCTTTGATTTGATTATCAGCTTGACTGCTGTTGGTGTATAGGAATGCTACTGATTTGTATACATTAATTTTGTTGCCTGAGAGTTTACTGAATTTATTTATCAATTCCAGGCGTCTCTTGGCAGAATCTTTGGGATTTTCTAGATATAAGATCATGTCATCAGTAAAGAGCAATAGTTGGCCTCCTCTTTCCTGATTTGGATACACTTAATTTCCTCTCTTGCCTGATTGCTCTGGCTAGGACTTCCAGCACTATGTTGAATAGAAGTGGTGACAGTGGGCATAACAATCCTAAATATTTAAGCACCCAACACAGGTGTGCCCAGACTCATAAAGCAAATCCTACTAGGTCTAAACAAAGAGATAAACAGTGACATTGTAATTACCGGGGACTTCAACAGTGCACTGACAGAGCTAGGCAGATCCTCTGAGCGGAAAATAAATAAACACTGGACTTAAATGTGACTCTAGAACAAATGGGACCAACAGATATTTATAGAACATTCTACCCAAAAACTACGGAATATACATTCTTATCATCAGCATATGGAACATTCTCTAAGATTGACCACATTTTAGGCCACCAAACATGCCTTAACAAATTCAAAAAATAGAAATTATGCCATGTATCTTCTCAAAACATTATGGAATAAAATTAGAAGTCAACTCCAACATAAACAATCAATTATACAAAAATTCACGGAAATTAAACAACCTACTGCTGAACAATTATTGGGTCATGAAGAAAATTAAGTTGGAAATCAAAAGATTCCTTGAACTAAATGGCAAAGGGGACACAAGTTATCAAAATCTGTGGGACTCAGAAAAAGTAATTCTAAGAGGAAAATACATAGTCTTAAATGTCTATATTATCAATTCTCATTAAAAATGTCTTTTCTAAGACATATGTATAATTCCCCCAAATGAGAGATGTTATGTGGAACAATACTATTTATTTTCATAAGTAATATTAAATGTGTAAATTTAATACAATGAACACTAATTTGCAAAAGAATATAAACTTAGGAATAAAGTTGCTGGAATTCTCTGCTGAGATTCTGTGAACATGGAGACCTAAAATTCATGGGTTAATAAACACATTAAATTAAATTTTACACAGTAAAGATTTTACACATAATTTATGAACTGACTTTTATGAAATATATTTTGACAGTTAATTGTACATGGTTGAAAATAAATATGTTTATATTCCAAAGTCTGCATTGTTTGCAGTTTTTAAGAAGTGATTAATGATTAGCAGTAGTATTTAACTGTTTCCTTTATATTGCATGTTTAATTTTCCAACTTGTTTATTTTGAGGAACTTTATACTTATGAAAAATAAAAACATAATTTATTGAAGCATATTTAGCATTTATTGAATATTTGTATCTAGCTTTATATACATAAACTATATGGGACAATAGAAAAAAATGTAAGAAAGAATCAAAACTTTAACATATCTTGATTTGATGAGATATTAACACATTGTGAACCATACATTCAGATCTATTTGGGGAAAATATCTTAATTTGTTATAAAGCTATGAAAGTTTTAACTTCATCAAGATATTTGTTCATATGAAATCCAATGAAAACTTACTTATTATTTTTAATGTCTTTGCCCAGGTCTATGTTGTAATATTTGTGCAGCAAAGATGATTAGGTTATGATTAGGATTATGCTTATGCCATGGTATTTCCCCTGAATATCTTCAAAATTGCTGTAGTTAAAAAATGATAAACAAGCATGCAGACTTGGTGCTTATTAAAAATGAAATGCGCAATCCAGAAGAAAGTTTGGGAATGTGCTGAGACTACTGGTATTCAGTCAACTGGGTATAAGATTCCACTGGTATGGAGGTCTCCTCCCATGGACGTCTCCTCACATAAATCTCATTGGATTCCCTAGCTCATTAGTTTTTTAAGGAGAGTTTCTATAAATATAGGCTAACAAGATTGGTTATAAATATTATCAACCAACTCAGACATTCACTGAGTTGTAAATAGAGAAATACATTCATTGAAAAGAAGAGGTTTCTTCCCAATATTGACTACTCAATTGATTCATGTGGGGATTAAACATTAAGTTTGAGGAAAGAATACCTATTGTCAGGAAATAATAAAACAATGGTGATTTGTTATACCTATATAATATATATATGTATAAATATATACACACACACTCCTATCAGTCAGAATAAGAAGTTGTTTCATCATACCAGAATGGGTTTAAATAAAATAGTAATGTATATATCAATTTATCCATATATTCCATCTTGAATGCAATTTACAATATTTCTCTTCCCACATGCAAGACTAGGAATGCAGGGTTTCATATTTGGCAGAGAAGAATATAATTTTCTACAACTAAGAACTGATTACAAAAGGAAAACCTATTTTGTCACTTTTAAATTTTGAGATCATCTAATAGGAAGGTTATGCCCATTGATTGAAAATCAAAGATCTCAAGTGTGAATGTGAGAAAAAGCATGAGAGAGCACACTCCAAATTCACAGCACAATCTGCCATTTCTACACACGCTTATGTACACTTGTTATAGCTTGTTTTGTCAAAAGCAGTGAGTATATTTAAATTGCGACTTTCTCAAAACAGTAACCAAAGTGAAAATCAGAATAGATACCCTAGAAAATGCTATCGGATTTTTTGCGATGTTGGACAATCCTCCGGGAACACCCCTGTTAGTTGGAGACAAATATTCTGGTATTTCCTTCAGTCCAACATAAACAGATTTCTCCTCTTGTATTTCCATGTCATATGAAAAACGTACAACTTTGAACATTACAATTCCATGCCACATGGTGAGATTGGCACCTTATGCAAGACATTCTGGAACTGAGATGAGTAGAGGAGACAGCTGACATATTTCTTCTGGGACATTCTGTTGGAGCTCTGTTCAATTATTTACCCATATCTACCCCTTGTTCATTCTCCTGTTGACTAGCAAGTACAGTTGAATTCACACAAGTTGAGGGCATATATAATCCAACGCCTATACATTCCTATTTATGGTTTAATCTTATATCTGCCTGAGTTTCTCCAGCAACACGCAGCTATCTTCAGTTTCACAATTTGTTTTTCCATCTCCCTTATAATATGCAACCACATTTGTAGTATGGTCTGCCAAGAGTTTGAACTGAGGAGTGCCTTTCCAGGCTGAAAAACAAGGTGAGATTTTTCACTCCTGGCTGAAGGCAATTACAAAAGTTTTGCCTGGTGGGCTCTACGGGAGAATCTGCCCTCGCCACGCCAAAATGGGTGCCCACCTGGTGCATCCTCCTGAGCTAGGAGTCAGGGCCCTAGAATAGCCATGCGTTTACGCAGATCTGCATTTCTGGCACACCTGACTCCATTTGGGAACTTCTTCGTTGGAGATCCTTAGTGGAGATTTTCCCCAGTGGCCTCTGCCGAGTCTTTCCTACTGGGAAGGGGATGAGAATATTGAAGACATTTTTCTCTACTCTGAATCAGTCCTTAGGACATTTTCACTTCTGTCCTTTACCCCTCTGTCTGCACCCATCCCAGGTCCACTAAACTGCAGAAACTAGTTTTTGGACTTCCTTGGGGATGAGACCAGCCCCCACTACCTTCACAACTCTGTTCATCTGCTTGATCTTTGACTGGCACCATTCCATGAAGAAGAACGGAATGAAGTCAGCATTCTCTCCAATTCACCTGTTGCTTATACTATAGCAGTAAGTGACTAAACACCCAAATGTTGCTTTCCTTTCGGTTTGTGGTCTTAATTGGCCACTCCAACACCTGACAGCTTAGCACTACCCGGCTGGACAGAAGCCCTGACACTCCCTGACTCTATGCACAGCTTATACCTGCAAGCTGACATTTCAGTTATGTAAATAAATGCCCCGTAACACATAAAATCCTTTGATAAAATAGTCTTCCTTAATTATGAACTCTCTTAATTATGAACACTTAAGTCATTCGTACATGCACTCTGTTGTTTTCAGAACAGATACATTTATTGATGTCACTTAATGCAGGGAATCGAAGACCGGTTTGCACACATGAAGGAACCACCTGCAATGAAATGCTGAGAAATGTCTGGAGTCCCAGGAATGTGCCCACTGTCAGGACAAACCCTTGTGAAGTCGCTGTGGGATGCATGTGATGTTGAGTTGCCTTTTCCTTGGTTGAAGGTATCTCGAGAAAGGCTGGACTTGGGTTTGATGTCTCCTTCTTTTCTAAGGTTACATCCCATGAGTAAAGACTTTCAGAACATTAGCTGTCTTGAAACAGCAGAGTGAACCATTGTGGTGAGTCTATAAAATAAAACTACTGAAAGCATGTACTATTCAACACGTATGTCACCATAGAACAAAGAAAAAAACAATAGCAGTTCTAATAAGGCCTACAATTTGAAGCTGTTGGAAAGCAATTAAATGTGTTTTATAGTGACATTCAATGTCTGGAATTGCAGATAATGATTATGAATCAAGAAAGGAACTTATCATTTAGGTCATCCATTTTTTAGCACTATGTTCTTTGGGGCATAATAGATGTTCAACTAATGTCAGGAAGTGGAATTCATTTTCTTTCCAATTTGGTATATAAAATTATACATTATCTGTGCTTCTCATAAAATTTCAATGTGCCCACAAAATCAAAATGAATTAATATTTTTTCTTTTACAGTTCTATAACATAAGATGCAAAGTTCTTCTGTATGATTATTATAATTCTATTGTAAATATCATATAAATATATTACTAATACTATTAGGCTTATACTGTAAACCAGATAATGTCAAAAAATTTTTAGAGATTTCTAATAATTAATTAGGCCTGCAAAATAATTAAGTAAAATTTAAGGTGTGGTATAATGAACACAATTGCATGTTTTGAAGAAAATTTTGGACTTCGATTCTGTTGTAATCATTTCAGATCCACATTGACTCAACTAAGTTAATTAACATATCGACACCTGTTACATTAATTCTAAAATAAGGTGTCACATCACCTCTCAGAAAAATCAAAATAAAGACTGATGGTAGTTAACTGTTGATTTTTAGTGAATATAGCCTCTTTCATTGACATCAATCTGGATAGTCAAAAATATATAATAACATTTGTGAGAGTGTTTTATCAGCTTTGAATCACTCTACACCTATCATGAGTTATCATTTAATTAATGACATCAAACATAGATTGAATTAACATGAGCTATGCAAGGAATCTTGATAAATTAGTCAGCTGTTGGATATAAGGTCGAGACTGCATGTGGGCCAGGCAGTGCGTGGGTCATGTGCCTGGGTGACTTGAGACAGACCAGGGAGAAGCAGCCACCGCCTAAGTTCTTGCACACAATGTGGGGAAAGGATCATCTGGCATTCACCCTCCATCCTCTTTCTCACTTTATATCTCTCTTTCAATACCTCTGGGGACTCTAAAACTATATACGCCTCTGGAGACAATGTCATTTCCCTGAGTCTACATTTTAAACTATATGTCAGGCACCTGGTTGTAGAATAGATTCATCCAAATCACCTGTTTGAAACAGAACTCATTTTTCATAAATCCTTCTCCTCTTTTATCCCCTGTACTTAAAAATATGCTTAGAAATGTCATTATTTTCCAGTTTTTTCAATCCAGAAACTTACAAATTATCTTTAACTATACTTCTTAAGCATTCTGCATGTGCAGCCTGTAAAAAAATTACCATTAATCCCTGAGGTTCTCTCTAAGCCATGTAAACATGTTTAAATTGTATAAACAAAAAAACCAAATATACACATCATTTGACAATCATATATTGTGAGTAATTGACAACTTTATAATGTTTTGAAAACAAAGAAGTTTCAAAATGTTCTCAGTATCCCTATTTTAAAAGGACAACCAGTACATGGATTATTTCATGCATTCATCCTATGCTTTCATGATATTTCACACCCCCTAAAGAAATATCAGTCACAAAAGTAGAAGCCCGCAGTAAAGGAAATATGATAGGAGATGTGGGAAATGATTTGACTGGTCACTATGTTCAACAGGGTGTTTTGTTAAAGGCCTCCTGTAAGAATCTCTTATCAAAAAAGAAGGCAAAAAAAAAAAAAATCCATGGAGCATTTCAGAGATTCCATATTAAGTGCAGAAGCTAAACAAATAAAATAAAATCCAAAAAAGAAATTCTGGAAGCAACTTAATTGCCTGAAAACAACGATCCCTTGTCCACTTAATCATTTGCATTCAAGACACAGACACCGTACCAAACACGTAGTGGAATCTCAAATACGTTTGCTGAATAAACCGTTGAATGAAGTCGAAGAGACTGGGTTGTTTGTCACAGACTGGGTAAGTGTCTAGCAGAGCTTCCTTTAAAAATGCCTAGCGTCTAGCAAAAAAACAAACTGAACACAGTGATACATAGTAATACCTGCATGCTTAGCAAGTGCTCTCCCTGCTGCAGGTACAAACATACAGTGAATCCAACTATCAAAAAGGTCACACTGGAACAGAGCAGCCAGAGAAGGAAATTAATGGTGTTTCATTATTTAGTGTGTGTTATAGAACTTTCCAGCAGGAAGCCTGATTCTTCTCAGCGCGATAAGACGAGAACTCTGATGCCAATGGTCACATGGACCACAGTGAGGTAGGAATGTTTGAAGATAAGAGGACGTTTTTGAAAAGATACTGTGGCTCATTTATCTTTACCAACTGGGCTTCAAATGGTGACATCTTGATGTTTTCCACTGATGCTCTGAGCTTAGCTGGTGTTAACTTAAAAATCACACAATTTATAAACTTGAAAAGGAGAGCCTTATTTCTTACAAAGGGTTATAACCTCTAACGTGGCCATTCTGACAGGCAGAGAAATGTATCCTCTGGCAGAGACTGCAAACAGGTACTTTGAGGGAAAGGAGGGTGGAACAGAGATTTCATTATAAATCTCTTTCAGTATAAATCTATGTACGGTTGGGTTTGCCAAGTGTACGTTTTGAAGAGGTTATAGGAGGAGTATGAATATTCATTAAGGGTTCCTAGCACATGCGCATTACATAAACATGCATGTTATATATGACTTATGTTCAACTTGGGGTGGAGACTTAACATTTAAATGTATTACAGTTAGCCCTTCTACATCAAAAAGCCTTTTCAGGACACGAAGGCATTTGAGTGAGCAGCCTTTGTGAAACAGGCCAGAACCAGCCGTGGTCAGTTTTCTCTTATCAGGAGAAAGTTACTGAGATTAGTTTCTTGGCCAGTGTTTGTTAAGCTGCTAGAGGAAAAAAGAAGAAAAAACTTTGCAGCAGTTAGAAAATAGTTTATTCCTCATGTGCAGGGGTGCATGACTTAACTCTTGCCTGCCATGGCCTTAGGTCCTATTTATAATTTGGTATTTTATTGCTACAAAGCTTCTGTTCTTTCAGTCTCATGATCTCTATTTTAACATTAATGCTGGTCGACTGTTGTGTCTAAATCACAAAAGGGAGGGAGTTATAATGAGGTGTGTATGACCTCTTGTCCTCTTGTGTCTGGGAACTCAGTTTTTCAGGTTTCTCTGGGGTCCCCTTGGCAAAGAGGAGGTCTGTTTAGTGATTGGGGGGTGCTTAGGATTTTATTTTTAGTTTACACTGGTGATAAGGGATTGAGATATGATCTGATGAACTGGGATTGCTCAGGAAGGGTCCCTGCCCAGCCTAACTTATTGCCAGGTGTTTAAAGAGAACAGAGATACCTTGCAGTGGTTCCTGCGGCAAAGTCATTCCGTGTGATCTGCCTGCACAGCCCGTGAAAGGCTACGACCATAACCTTCCATGCTCAGTCTCTGATCACCTCTCTTAGGGTCCACCTGCTCTTTCCTCTCTGTTCAGGATGCGTTATAGAAATATCTGATTGTAGCATAAGAAGAAAACCATTTGTTCTACTGTCAAAAGGAACTTAATTTAAGCTTCCTGCATGCAGTGCGGAAATTATCTGAAAGGATGTGAGTCCAGTCACTTCATGGGTGGTCAACTATTAATTAGACACATGGATTGCATTTTCTAAAGATCCTTTTGTTAGCGTTAATAAGCTCTTCGACGGTTAGACTTAAATGACTCCCTCTTTGCTGTGGACAATGAAGCCAGGAAATTATAGAGTTTGCAGGTGATTGCCTTCTGTGTGAAAAGAAATGCTGGCTATGGCGAATACACGGTGATCTATTTGCCAAGGAAAAAAAAGGAACATGTTGGAAGAGCCCCAGATAGAATTCAACTTGGCCTTGATTTGAACTTGGATGATGAGTAGAGAAATAGAGGGTTGTTCCTCATCACGTACTTCATAACTGTTAAGTTGTTAACAAAAATCACATGTATCATATGGATAGATTTGTTTACGTGTTTAACATCAGGAGTACACATTTTCTCATGTAATTAAAAAAAGAGGTTACTAAAGAAACAGTAAAAATGCTAATAGTAACCGAGCACAAGCCTCTACATGTTTTTAGCTTAAAAAAATGACAAGATAATGCCCAGCTGAAAATTGTAGAAATAGGAACATTTCTAAGTCTAGAGAAAATGAGATTCAAGATGAACAATGATTCTCTCTGTGGTCTCAAAAAAGTTTAGGGAGTTTGCCTAAGGCTGTAGGAAGAGCTGTCACTTCATGTCTCATGTTTCTAAAGTCTAGCAATGCCACTGCTAGGAAGGAAAAGTCAAAGAAGGGTTTAAATTTTTAGAAATCTAAGGCTCAGTACTTTGACATTAACTCTTAATTAAATGTCATCTGCTCATATCTCTCATAAATGCTCCTGAGTGATTATAACATAAAAGAAAGTATCATGGCCAAATAAGTTGATATGATTCATAAAGTAATATTAGCATATTAGAGATTTTAAAATATCTTTAAAGATAGAAATTTGTTTGTCATTGTCTAGCTTCAAATTCCCCAAATGTAGAACTCAGAAAACAGTTTCATGTAGCTAATAACTATGCCCTGAAAATCTGACTTTTTCTTTTTAGTTTTTAAGAAATTGATTGAAATGATGAAATTGTATGGAGCTAGGATTTATAATGAAGAATATTCTTACTTAATTTCTTCACAAGACAGTGAAAACTTCCAAGGATCACATGACAGTTAGTGGCAACTAGCCGTGACTTATAAGAACAAAAATCTTATCTTGGGTTAAAAAATTTAAAAAACCCCAGAAAATAGGAAAAGCATAATAACAAAAACCCTGTATGTTGAATTAAAGATATATTTAAAGAAATTATTAAGATAAATGAAATTATGATGTATCTTTTATATACTAAGAACTTTAAACTGGAACCCTTATATTCTTTTTAGTTGAACTTGGACTGGGTCTAGAAATTTTAAAAGAGACACTGATGGACTCACATAACTAAATTAACGCTATAACAAACAATGAGGATATGTCTGCTATGAAATTTCACGTACAGCCTTGGGTGAGTCTCTGGCTTCCACACAGCCTTTGCTGAACGGAAGCAGAATATTCTCTTAGCATCTGTGATACTTTCGTCTTCTCAGACATGTCTTTCAATATATATATTAAATATTTTTTGCAATATTCTTAGGCGTTTTGAACCAGCAAGTTTGCACCAAGTAACTCGTCTACAATATTTCCAGAAACAGGAGAGTCACAGTCCTCATTCACTCCCGCTAAAATTGAACAGAGTTTGCAAGGACATCTGTTCCCAACCACGATGAAGAGAGCCTCATTCCACAAACAGCCATAACATTGAATAGATACATAAGGCAACTGATGTTGACAGTGGCCAACCGACAGTGCAAGATGGGCTCTAAGAAAAAAGGGAATTCACGGGGTGCATCTGGCTTTCTGCCTGAGCACAGTTTCGGGGCTGGCGAGCTGGTGCCAGAGGGACAGCAAGGTGGTCCCAGTCTGATTTCTCATAAGCTCAACTGGCTGGAATCTGTTCTCAGACCATGGGGAGGAGGAAGCTGTGTGAACAGGTGGTCCAACATTTGGGAAAGTATTCCCTTCACATCTCCTACGGTGGCTGGGGTAGTTTACGCATAGGGAAGAAGACTAGCCAAAGAATACTTGCAAAAGATGTGAGCAAAGGAAAGGAATAAAAGCACATAATTAGAACAGGCGTCCCCCCTTATCCACGGGGGATGTGTTCCAAGATCCCCAGTGGATGCCTGAAACCACAGATAGTACCAATCCCTACGGATATTGTGTTTTTCCTATGCATACATACCTATGGTAAAATTTAATTTATAAATTAGGGACAGGAAGAGAAGAACAACAACAATAATAAAATAGTACAAGTATCACAGATGCCAGCATCACTACTCTTGCCCTCTGGGGCCATAAATCAGTAAAATAAAGAAGACTTGAATACAAGCAATGAGATACTGTGATGGTTTATCTGATCACAGCCATGGCAACTAAGTGACTTAAGGGGCAGGTGGTGGCTACAGTGAGCATTCCCTGGATAAAGGGGTGATTCCCATCCCGGGCAGGATGTAGCAGGATGGCGCGAGATTTCATCACACTACTCAAAATGGTGCACAACTACAACTTATGAATTGTTTGCTTCTAGAATTTTCTATGTAATGCTCTCGGGTTGTAGTTGACCACAGGTAACTATTAATAAAACCATAAAAAACAAAACTAGAATGAGAGGAGACTACTTACTTCAGTATGTCTTGAGAAATACTGTATTTCAATAGCTTGCATGTCCCATCCAGCCACAGTAGAGCAACTTTCTTAGCACCTCATCTTGCACTGAAGAATTCATTTTGTTAATGATATGCTCATTTATAAATATTCTTAAGAGAATACATGAAATATCTTTCATAGCATTTACCTGCGAGAGATGGGGGGCAGTGTTTTGGCCAAGGAGGGACTTAACTGTTCATTGTGTTACTGTGAGTGTGAGTATTGTATGACATGTTTTTCCCTTCATCAAATACAATTTTTAACCTTCAAAATTCAAAATATGTAATATCTTTTGAAAAACATATCCATTTAGTGATTTTCCCCTCTGTTTTAAATTTTAAATGATCTTTTTACATTTTTTCTAATTAGTCACTGTTACCATTGAAATCTTCTTGGCTTCCAAATATGCAATTGAAGTAAAGTTGCCAAGGAAAATGAAAGCTCTGTCTGTAACAGGAGAAATAATAATGAAGTTCATTTTGGAGAGCAGACTGAGTAGATAACAGCCCTTTGGAATGAAGCCGAAGTTGTAAAACACGCCTGAAGAAATAGGTTACGAACATGCAGTTGGGCTTTTCATGCTCAGAGTTCTCTGTGAATAGAATTATTCTGACAGGAAAGGATCTGTGGACACGGCCACCACGCTGTCGTTTTAAAGGATGAAAAGCTTCAAGATCCTGCACCACATCGCTGCCTGCCCCGGACCGCTAATGGGACGGATTCCCAAAGTCAGTTGTGTAATCAGCACAGTTTGGTTTGGTAAAGATTGACTAGTTAGACGAAATAGCATTGCTCGGTGCCTAGAGACTAGGGGAGGGCACACAAAGTGATAAAATGGGAAGTGCATTTATTTTCCATGGCTGTCGTTATGTTTTTAAAATTTATTTCAGAATATTACAGGGGTACAAATGATTTGGTTACACAAATCGCTTTTGTGCCATGCCCATCCCCCAGATAGTGTGCATTGCACCCATTAGGCATGAATTTACCCATCCCTGCCCCCACCTCCCACCTGCTTGATTTCCAATTAATGTTACTTCCATATGTGCTCTTAAGTGTTGATTGATTAGTTGCAATTTAATGGTGAGTATGCGTGGTATTTGTTTTTCCATTCCTGTGATACTTCACTTAGAAGAATGGGCTCCAGTTCCATCCAGGGTAATAGAAGAGGTGTTAGATCACCATTGTTTTTTTATGGCTGAGTAGTGCTTTTTAAATAAAAAAATTATTTTATCTAGTTTTTATTTTGCTATCATCTTAAGATTAAAGCTGGAGTGAAGAACCAACATTGCTTTTCCAATAAGATAATATGCAGCTATAAATACTTTTCTAACCTCTTCCTTACTTGCATATTCCAAAAGAAATGAATAGTAGTATTTTAATTATCATTATTACTCAGTGTGAAACATTTTCTATTTTTATTGAGATTTTCTTTTTGAATCAGGAGTAACTTAGAAGAGGTGAATGGGGCATGAGAGAGGTATTACAGCATTACTTGACGAATCTTTGGAAGACGGATATATGTTCACTCTCTTGACTGTGATGATGGGTTAACGGTTGTATACATAAGGGCTGTCTGGAAAGTATCAGCCATTGTTCATACAACCATAACAGTTACATGGCTGCATACTTTCTGGATAGCTCTTGCATGCATCAAAGCGTATTGAATTATACACTTTAAATGTGTGCAGATAGGTGTATGTCAATTACATCTCAATAAATCTGTTTTTAAATAATGCAGCTCTGTCACAGCAACAAACTAAAAATATGCTGACAGTGGCTTCAATGTTGTTCACATTTTCTGTACATTTAGTGATTTTCTAATTATTTTATCAGTTACTAAAATACGGTATTAAAATCTCTGACTTTGTGTAACTTTATAGATTCTGCTTCATGTATTTTGAAATTCTATTATTAGATGACAAATATTTAGGATTTTTATGTACTGTTATTTTTAAATAATCTTCGTTATTTTTAAATAATCTTCATTATCTGTGGAAATATCCTTTGCTCTAAAATCCTTTTTATCTGATATCAATATACACATTTCAAATAGTTTTGATTAATGTTAGCGTGTTATGTATTTTTTGTAATTTCACTTTTAACTTTTGTCTCTTAATATATGAAGTGTGTTTGTTGTAAACAGAATAAAATAATCAATGTCTTACTCTGTATATGTTCTGAAAATCTCTGTTTTTTGATTGGAGTATTTAAACCATTTGCATTTAGTGTGATTATATGGTTTGGAATAAATTCATTATCTACATATTTATTTTTTTTATTTGTCCATCTGTTCTTTGTTCAGTGTTTCCTCATTTTCTTCATTCTTTGGGATTAGTGGAATATATTTGATGAATACAATTGTATTTCATTTGTTGGTATATTGGCTGTAATGCTATTTTATGTTAGTTATTATTTTAGTGTTTATAGTAACTCTAAAGCTTGTCACAGCTTCCCTTCAAGTGATATTATTTCATTTCATAAATAGTGTAATAACCTTAAAATAAATAACTTTCATTCCTCCTCTTTTGATGTTTGAGCTGTTGTTACCATGCATTTTACTTGTACACACTGCATTGCTACTTTTGTTTAGTCAATTATCTATTAAAGAGATGAAATCATTAAGAAAAAACTTAGACAATTATTTAACAGTGTTTTTATCATTTTATATATTTATTACATTGATTATAGCCATAGTTCCATGTTGTATAATTTCCCTCCTGACTGAAATTTCTTGTGCTGTGGGTACGCTGGTGATGAACTGTCAGATTTTTCTATCTCAGGGAATAAAAACTATGCTGGATATGTCTGTAGCTTGTTTTTCTTTTGATAATTGCACATTTAGTTTAATGTTTGCATTAAGTTTAATGTTTGTAATGAAGTTAAATATTTGTATTAAACAGAAGAGTGTTTTTTTCCTCAGATACCATTTCTGCAAAAATTTATAGAAGTTCTTAGGGTTTTACTAATTGAATAAAGTATATGTTACAGTAAAAATCACACAATGGATATGCATTTCATTTTTTAAATATTTCTGAGCCAATAATAACTTTAGATACTGCTATGTTTTTGTCAGTGAGATAGAAGAAGAATCTCTTCTGTAGTGTGTTTGCGTAACATAGTCTGTCCCTGCGATTGTAAAATATCTCATCTGTTCCTGCACAAACTGTTATTAAGAAAATACCCACTTGCCCGCTGAGGTCTTCAGAACTGAGAATGCTGGCATGATGTCCAGTGGACAGGGCTGATTTTTGTAGGGTACAGCGAGATGACGCCTTCCGATGGCAGTGCCAGCACTGTTGGACGATTAATGCCTGCTTTACTATTATTTTGTTACAGACTTGGTGCTCACAAAACCTGAGTCATCGTCCAATTTAAAAAATAAATAAATAAAAGTTGCATATTTTCCGCACACTAATGATGTATAAAGAGGCTACAAATAGCTTTATTATAGTTATTTTCAGACAGGTTGGACCAAACATTCTAAAAGCCGGTTTAGAACTTCAGCTTTTCTATGCTGTTTGCTTTTCTTTCTTTCTTTGGTTGATTAAAAAAAACTTAAAATGACTTCTTTCTCTTTGTATGAAGCAGAAGGCCACTCAATCAATAAGTGATTTAAGAAAATTTTCTTATAAATGTAATTTATTTTTATATAGGAAACATTGTGGTTGTGCCCAGTGACCGTTTTAACAAATGTTAATTACTAAGAGTGTTAAATAAAATAACGTAAAGGCCAACCATACTATTGTCTATTTCAGACAGCAATGGTCAACAATTTGATTCATGGAAAAACTGTGGTTGCATTTAGACACATACTTATTAATAGACAGATGGATAGATAATTTTTGAACAATAACGATGTTTCTTTCTTTGGCTATTGATCATAAAGTAAAATGCATCTTCTCATTTTTATGTCTACTTTTAAATGTTATATGTGAATGTCTTCATGGATAATTTCATTTCCTTCATTGGAAATCTATATTTTACTAGAAAAAGTATCATGATAATTTCTTAATTTTGCTATTTTGTCATTGAATTAGGAATATTAAAATATAGGATGTTCAGAGATTATGCAGTAAGATATAAATTGAAACTTGTACTGTGGTCTTCTTCTGTTTATGGTCATTACTGAAGATGCCTCCAACCCACGTCTAGTATAAGATTCCTTGAAAGCTAAAGATGCGAAAGGATTTCAGTTGGTTCTTTTCACAGTTTAAGACATGTAACGGGAACTGAGCATTTTGTTTGTTTTTGAATTGAAAGATGATGAGTATATATTTTCTCTAAAGAACCAAGTAGTTCTATCACTTCCATATAAATACTTGCTTCTCCATAGACTTCAGCAGACTCTCTTGAAAAAAATAGCCCTGCAGATAACATCAAGATACTTGATTATATTCTTCATCCAAAACCAGCATTATGCCCAAAATTCACCAAGATGTGGAAGGGTGTGGAAGAGAAGGCTAGCTTTATTTAGATAAATCACTCCACTGTGAAAAAAGGAAGCTTTAGGAAGAATGCAACGGGGAACAGTATATAGTTGGCGTCATGCAACTAGTGGATTTTGGTTCCCCCATAATTTAATTTTAAAATAAATTAGAAGCAAAGATTTGACATGACTTGCAATTCAACCATTCATGAATTCAAATGAAGGTCAAGGGATCATTATTTAGGTCCTTTGCTACGTGGTATGCAGAATAAGCTCTCAGTTATAAGACATTTCTTTCCACTATGGCTCTCATAGCATAGAAAATAATAAGACATGTTCCCAACTCGTGAAAACAAAAGACGGTAAGTGATTGAATGGAAACATACACATACTTCAGCCACACAGAAAAAATATGAAATGATCATTATTATTTTAATGCAACTTTGGCTCAAAAATTGGGCCAAAGAGCAAAGAATATTTGAAGGAAATGGAGAAAGAAGAAGTGCATAGCAGAAGTAGGAAAATACTTGGAATATGCTCAGGAAAAGCACAATTGCACTTGGGCTGTGTGCTTGTGAAGAAGGTAAGATAAAAGAAGGGGCCAGTAAATAAATGACTGGCATTAAAGGTGACCAGCACAAGATGTTAGAAATATAGACTTTCCTAGTTCTGAAGCATACCGGGGCTGCTGATGACAGTTTTACGTAGGGAAGAGGTGTGAACAAGAAAGTTCAACCTGTTTCTTTTGACTTTCGGGCAACTTGGAGTGAGGAAACAGGGATCTTGAAATATGGGTCTGTGCTATAGAATATGATTCTCCTCTGGATCTCAGAGGTGAACATCATGATTGTGTCATTTTATTAATATTTGAAGGCCTGAGTGACAAAGATCCTACCTAAGGAGAAAATTCAGGAATAGAGTGACAGTTCTCTACAACAAGAATAAACAGGGCAAAGCATGGGAAAAAAGAGACATACCGTAATTCAAGAGGGCCTTTGTTCTATTTAATGTACTGTTGAAGTTGTTGTGTTCCCATGTATAATAAGCAGCTTATTTTCATTGTTTTTCATTTTAAAGATCATTCTTTCTTTAAATATAGGAGATTATCAACTGCTGATAGAGTATTATATAATTTCAGGTGTCCAGAGAAGGTTCTGTGCCCCCAAATTTTTTGGAACAGCTTTGTTGAAGTATAATTGATATACAAAGTAACTGTACATATTCAATGTGTACAGTTTGAGGAGGTGAGATATACAGCCATGAAATGATCATCCCAATCATAATAATGAATGTATCCACCACCTCCAAAAGTTTCCTCTTGTCTCCTCCTTTTCGTGGTAAGAACACAGCATAAGACGTAGCCTTTTTAATAAAATTTTTAAGTGCACAATACAGTATTGTTAACCGCATGTACTGTGAAATGCAACAGATCCCCAGAACTTATTCATCCTGCAAAACTGAACCTTTACACCCACTGAAAACAACTCCCAGTTTCCACTCCCCTTGCCAGCCCCTGACAGCCACGATTCTATTCTTTGCATCTATGAGTGTGATTATTTTTGATACCACAAATAAGTGGGATCGTGCTGTATTTGTCCTTCTGTGACTGACTTATTTCATTGAGCATAATGTTCCCTAGGTCCGTCTGTGTTGTCACAGACAGCAGGATTTCCTCCTTTTTAAAGGCTGCATAGTATTCTGTTGAGGGTATCCATTCATTCTTTATTCATTCACCTGCCAGTGCACATTTAGATGGTTTCCGTATCTTGCCTATTGTGGATAATACCATAATGAAGATGAGAGCACAACTGTCTCTTTGAGATACTAATTTTATTTTATTTTAATTAGATACCCAGAAGTGGGGTTGTTGGATCATACGTTAGTTCTATTTTTAATTTTGAGGAAATTCCATACTGTTTATCACAGGATGTGCACGATTTTACTGTCCAAGCAGCAGTGTATACAAGGGTTCCAATTTCTCCACGTCCTTGCCAACACTTCTGACACCTTTTATTTTCTTTCTTTTTAAATTTTATTTATTTATTTACTTTTATTTCAGCATATTATGGGGGTACTTGGGGGGGCAAAGACAACACATGTAACCTAGACACCTATTATTTTATAGTTTTTTTTAAAATATATATACTGGCCATTCTAACAGTCATGAGTCAACATCTTATTGTTGATTTGACTGGCATTTCCTTGGTAATGAGCAATGTAGAGCACCTTTTCAGATACATGTTGCCCATTTGTATGTAGTCTTTGGAGAAATGTCCGTTTAGTGTTTTGTCTATTTTTAATTGGGTCACTTGGGTTTTTGTTGTGGTTGTGTGCATGTTGGTGTTGGTATTGAGTTGAAGGATTTCCTTGTATATTTTGGATGTTATCCTCTTACCAGCTGCATGGTTTGCAAATATTTTCTCCCATTCCATAGGTTAACTTTTCAATCTGCTGATTGTTTTATTTGCTCCATGGAAGCTTTTGAGCTTGTTATAATTCCACTTGCCTGTTTATTGCTTTTGGTAGAATTGGTAGAGATCTCTAGTAAAAAAAAAAAAAAAACACCTTTAAATGCCCTCAATACTGACCCCATCGTTATTCCTGCACGTTTTTGGTGTCATGCCCAAGACCAATGTCAAGAAGCTATTCCTCATTCAGATCCTATGTTAAAGTCATTAATCCATTTTGAGTTGATTTTTGTTTATGGTGTAAGGATCTAATTTCATTCTTTTTACATATGGATATCCAGTTTTCCCAACATCATTTGTTAGAGAGAATGCACTTTCTCCACTGTGTGTTCTCGGTGCCCTTTGCAGAAGATCATTTGATGGTACATGCATAGATTTATTTTTGGACTCTCTATTCTGTTCCATTGGTCTGTATGTCAATACCATACTGTTTTATTTGTGGTAGCTTTGTTCTATATTTCAAATAAGGAGGTGTCATATTCCAGCTTTGTTTTTCTTTCTAAAGATTGCTTTGACTATCTGGGGTCTTTGTGGATTCATATGAATTTTATTAATAATATTGCTTTTCCTATCACAGTTTATTTTTATTATATAGAGAATATCTAAAGCTATGACATAGTCTAGATTTTTAAAATAGAACCAGCCTACCCACATTTTAAAAAAACAAATCAATATATTTCTTACTTTTGCAACCAGCATTTAACGGAGGTGTGAGATAAAAGATAGATAGCTAGACAGAGGCAAGATAGATAGACATAAACATAGATATATAGATAGATAGCTATATATATATATATATCACTCCAAATTTATGTTTCTTATCTCAGCCACTATGAAAAGAAGATAGTAAATTCCCATTAATATTAAGTTAAAATATCTTACATTTGTTTTGGACACGTAGCATTAAAAATACAATTTCCTGTTTTTCTAGCACAAAAACTGTATTGTCTTTGTTTATTGATGGATGGCCCGTTGCACTGCAGACAGTAAACCTATACTTTATGCTTGAGATCCTTTTAATTTTGTTGAGATTTACTTTTTACATTCAGGACATAAAAATTTTTGTATGTATCCCACATATTCTTGAAACGAGCACATATTTCACATTTTGGGGTATGGTGTTCTACATATATTAATTTGGTTGATTCTATTTATGGGATTCTCAAAGCTTCTATACATTACAATCATATTTCTTGGGTCTTCCTGTCTTATTAGTTCCAGAGAAGAGAGGATATCACTGCCCTCTTTTATTATCTATTATTTTCTTGGCTTTCGGGGATGTGATTTTATGCTTCAAGGACCGAATGATTTCTGATTGAGTTCCAGAAATTGTCCGTGAAAAAAAACATGTGAATAATGTTAGTCTAGTGTGATTTTATCTTTACTCAGAAAAATAAAGTACATTTGCTTCCTGTAGGAAACCGGCAGCATTACCAATCCCAGGGAATCATGATATATTTCATGGAATTATTTGGGCTGCAATTTTGCTGAGAACCAGACTGGTTATACTTTACACTTACTCCTAGAGTATATTTTTAAGGGTTTCAATCCTCAGCATGAGAGGTTTATCATCACCCATCTTGGTAGTAGCCATACCCAATTCTTTCCCCCCTGTAAACCTAGGAGGCTATTGACAAGTTTGCTCAACTTCTCAGCCTCTTAGCTGCATATTCATAAATTGGTAGAGGCAACACTAGGAGAAAATCACCTTTAAATGCCCTGCATAGTGACCCCATAATTATTCAAGCACATTAAAAATAATATTTAGCCAGCCTTGCTATTTTTATTTTTTTTTAATGCTAAATCTGTTCTGAGTTCTGTAGTTCGCCATTGACTGAAAGGTGTTCCCCAGTGCTTTTGCAATGCAGTCTTCTAACTTGCCAGACCTGTTTTGTTCTGATCATCTTGAAACTAACAGTAGGAAACAAGATTTAACTAAGATTTCACAGGTTTCCTCAATGAACTAAACAAAGGGAGTTACACGGTCATCATGTTTAATGTTGAGAAAGTCACAATTTTTCGTTTTAATGTAATTGAAGACACACAGCATGTGAACGTCCACACAACTAACATTTAGGCAAAATATATGCTTACGGTAAAATTACACTAACAACACAGCCAGTAAATGTTGTTATAAAAGTGGTACAGAAAGTAAAATATACAGTTTGATAGAAGCAATACATTCTAGCATTTGTTAGTATGGTAGGTAAAGTATAGTTAACAATAACTTATAGTATATTTAAAAATACCTAGAACAGAAGAGTTGCAGTGTTCCCAACACAAAGAGAAATGTTTGAGGTTGCGAGTATCCCAGTTACCCCCGGGCATCTTTCCACACATCATCTGGTACACGATTTGATTATGACACATTGAATACATGCCTCAAAATATCACATGTACCCTAAAAATACATACAACTATGGCATATTAAAACAAATTTTATACAAATACAAAGATAAAATAAAAAGAAACTCTTGCTATTTCCTGTAAACTCAGTCCAGTATAATTCAAATGCACACAGGATTCTATACAATAACATGTTGTAACAAAAGGTACATGCGTCAATACTGCAATGTCACCAATTAAAAAGATTAGTGCTCGCACAAACTTAGTTTGAGAATAATAGGCAACTTCTATACAAACAATCCCCCCAGCCAAAAATGTTTCTAGTCACTGGCAAATCCCCCTGGCGTGCACAGTGCCATCCTCTCATCCTACCTCGCATCCTAGTAAGATACACTAATTTATGCATTGGCTCTGTCTCTAGGTAGCATCTCGGTAGGTCAAAGACTGGAGAGTCCTCTACAAATACTTTAGACTGGTTAAAACCCTATTATTACCATCCCTCCCCCATCTTTTTGGGTTAGCGACTTTAAATCCTAGTCCCGAAGATGGCAACCAATGGTATTCTTCAAACCCTGCAATGGGAGCTTGAGGCGAGGTTACTTTCATGATAATTAACACCTACCTAAAGTTAATGAATGTTTCTCATTCCAAAGAATGGTCATTCCAGTCCACACTCTGCAAATGAAAGGTTCACACCTGTAGGAGATTTTAGGTGACTGTGAAACTCCAACAAACCTCCACCACGTGCTCCTCCATGGGCCTTCACCCCATGAGGTTAATCCAGTTTGCAAGGAGCTTGGGAAACTACATTCTAGCTCACGTGACACTTCCATGGTATGTAACGAGCTTCATTCAGAAAACCCTGGGTGCTCAGCAATATACAAGGGTTCCCTAGACTAAAAATAGAGCGCCTGTTAGATTGCGGGGCTACGGCAGGAATTCCAAAACTTTTTTTTTTTTTCCCAATTCCCAGTTTATGAGAAAGTAACTCCAATGACGTAATCAGAGAATACTAACTGATTGGGTAGAATACTCATTCCTTAATATTTCCATGACAAATTAGTCAAACTATTAAAAGTGTTTCTTTTAGAGACTGATGGTTTAGGAATTTAAACTCATTTAGAATTATGTGTTATTTTACTAAAATAGAAATGTTGTTAGGAAGCTTAGTTCTACCCTAATCATGTGCTCGGTATCTTAGCTGGAATTATTAAAACAGGATGTGGGATGGAGAATTGAAAGAGAAGAGGGCAAGAGGAGAAATGTGAGTGCCATCATAATTTATCTGAAGCTGATTCCCACGACTCAATAAAAGGGAAATTTATGTTGGTTCATATTGGAATTAAAGCAACAAACTCCCCTCAAAATTTTGCAATTTTTTTAACATCACGAAATGACTTGATATCAAATATATGAAGACAAATTTTAAGCATGTTGATAATTAGAATATTATCAAAACATTTATTTCAAAAATCCATTTTGTAAAAAGGGAATATGCTTATATTGAGATGTTTTGCAGAAACACAGAGCTCATTTTTAGTTCTACCAAGGACTGCTGCTAGTGGATAACTGAGCACTTGCAAATCGAAGGGTCAGAGCATTTAAAAAAAATATTTTATTATGAAAATTTGTTTTTGGAATGAAGTAGGAAAGATTATATCTATTAAATAAATACAGATGGTAATAATGTTTCATTTATCTCTTAGTTAAGCTCCCTATATCTTAGTACACATCATCTGGGATATGATAAACATTAGTGTTTGGGGCAGAAAGACTTCTAGTTTAAATATACATATTTAGTTACATATATATATAGAAAGTAGATATCTAGTTTATATATATTTAGCTCCTTCTAAAGAGCTAAATCTGCGTGACTTCATTAGGAAAAGGAAAAGTGCCACGCAGGCTTATCTATGTTGACATATTTGAAACGTATTTTGAAATGTCTGATTAGTATTTATGTTGACAGACCCGTATTAAGATACACATTAAATGTTTGATAGAAGATAATTGGGAATGTGCTAGCTATAAAATTAATTCTGCAGCCGTATAGTGATTCATGATTTACACACACATCAACACAATGAATTAAGAAATGCATCATAAAAATATCAGCGATGATGCTTTCTTTATCTGTTAAAGCGATCACCATCACTTACTCCTCATCTTCGGAAGACTTAAGCCCAGAGATGTCATTCTGCTTTTTGCCTTGACCTGACTGGGCCACATACCCTAGTGAGGAAATGAGGTTAAGACCTCACAGGTATTGCTCTTAAAAAAACAGCACTTGCATCCCAGCGTTCAGAGGTATCTGCAAGCGTCGCATGCGTTGCTGCCCTAGAAACTGTTGTCGCCTGCTCTTTCGCAGACGTTGCTGCCAGACGGCATTGTTATTTGTAATGAGCGGTGCCCACAGCCTTCTAGAGCCTTGACTCTCACCAATAAGGGAGGACGCTACGTGGCCTTCCCCGTGCCTTCCAGCGTGTTCATGTCCCTCAGTGGAATGCCCAGTAGCAGACGTTGCATTTCAGCCACCTGAATTCCTGCTGTTACGACCACAGCCACTGTCTGTTCACAGCGACCACAGGAATAGCTCTGGGCTGTGTGTGCATGTGTGTCTGCAAAATCAACCTTCAAAAAGTCTAAAAGAGATAAATGAAAGGTCACCAGGGCTACATCATTCTTGACTACTTTTCCATCTTTGTGGTTAAACATGTTATGTGATTCTGGGTGATCACGCCAATAGTATTCCATGGGTTTCCCTTTTATTCTGTCCAAGCTATCAAAAAGGAAAAATTTTATAAATTTCATAATGAATATTTTCTAAATAAAGATACATTTAGCTAAAATTTACTATTTTCCCTATGTATGGTGACTCTTGGGACACCGTGTACTGATTATCTATATGATGTTTTCAAAATAGATAAATTGCTCTAAATCTGCAACAGGGGCAATCCTATGCAGAGTCTTTAAGAACTCCTACAAATCAATATGAAGAACACAGAGACAGTTCATCAAAAAGGTGGAATGAACAACTAATAGACACTTTACAGAAGAGTATGTACAAATTCCCAAGAACCATGTGAGAAAGTCCAACTTCATTAACCACAACGGAAATTCCCAGTTAAACCAAAATGAAGTAACCTAGCACACCCACTAAAGTGGATAAAATGAAACAAAATCAGAATGTATCGAGTGCCGGAGAGAACTAGAGCCACAGGATCTCTCAGATACTGCTGATGGTGCAGCACTTTTGGAAAATTCTCTGGTAACATCCACCAAATCTGAGTAGATGTATTCACCCTCCTGGCAGAAACCAAAAGGTGTACATGTCCATATGTGTGCACACATACGCACAAATGCACACAGACACACACAATTATTTTAGCCATCTGTATAGCATCTCTATATGCAATTGCTAAAAAGTGGGAAAAAACCCAGATGTCCATTAAAAGTGTAATAGATAAAGTGTGGCTCTTCATATAAAGGAATCCCTAAACTAGTGAAGATGAATAATCTGCTGCCACCGTCTCCATACCAAATCAGTGTCCCCAACGCAATGTGGAAAAAAGGCAACTAGAGACAAAGAGAACATACCATATGATTTCATTTATATAAAACGCAAAACCAGGCAGGACTGCACTTCGGTGTTGAATGTCAGAAAGGTGGTTTTTGAGCGGAAGATGTTAGAGAATCCATGAAGTGTCAGCCTGAAGTGGCCTCATATTAATAAATCAGTGGTTACACTGGGTTCCTCAATCTAGTTGGTGTTTACACCCATAAATCCAACCAAAATGTAAGGTTTGTGCAATTCCCTACATGCATTTATATACTTTCACATAAATCTGACTAATATATCTAACATCACGTATAATTCCCATTATGTAAAAGCAGCAACAACAACTGTGTGTGTATGTATTTGTTTGCACAAATGAAAAACAATGGAAGTAGATTTAGCAAAATGTTTATGATGCTATCTCTGGAAATATGTGTATAGACTTTTTTTTTTTAGAATTTTCTAAGTTTTCAAAAGTACGTGTATTGCTGCATTAAATTTTTAAGGAAAAATTTGCAATAAGATAGTGAAAAAAAAAGCCAGTTTTTGACAATACTATCTAACAATTCATTTTTGATACTGTGCCACCAGAACATCTGAGTTTAGTGACAGCTCTGAGTGCTGTTCTGGGGACGTGTCTTTGGCTCTTTCCCAGTGCTGTTGAGTGCACGCCTCGAGCGGAGCATTCCACTAACACAAGCTCATCCTATTCCCCGTTTAATATAGGCTCCCTTTCTCTCCTCTTAATTTAGGAAGTTTCACTTTTTTCTCTCTTGCATTTTACATCTCGTCCAATTGCAATAGATTATCAAAGTTCATTTTGATCTGTTTGTTAACTACACAAATATTCAAATTAAACTGCAGGCATGAACGATATTAATTCATTTGTCTATAACTCACCATAAAACTATTTGTGATATTGAATATTTTTAGATCCTTTATACTTGTCAATGAGATGTAGCTTTAATATTCACAAGATTTTTTTGGTGGCTATCACAAATTTGCATAAAATTCGAGTAATAATTTGTGAATTGGTATGTGGATAGAGCTAACAGTTTATAGTACTGTGTTTACCTTAAGATAATAAGAGGTATGCAAATACACATTAAAGAAAAACAGTGGGAATATGGGGAAGCTATGGTGAGATAGGATTGCCAAACAATGTTATCATCTTCCAAGGAAAACACCAGCAGTGAAGTCAGGGGATGAATGTTTCTGTAATGCATTAATCTTGCAGTGGGCATGAATCCTACATGGGCACAATTTCCAACATTGCTGTGTGGTACCAAGAAAGGGAACACTGCTTTGCTGCATAGCCCCAGGGCAGCGTCTGATGACAGCAAGTGGAACCGCCTATCTTCCTGAAGATTGACAACCGCCCGCAGGCAGCGGCTGCACAGTCTGTCATAAGCCCTAATGGCAAATGACAGGGTAAAGCTTGCACACATATACACCAATGGAATCATGTTTACCAAAAACTAGCATGCGGCAATGCCAGCGCGACTCGCTTCTAGGGGCAATGCTGCTCCTTCACAAAATTTCTGCTTGGGTGGGTTCCATTTCTGAAATACCTTCAGTTACCTTATTCTTATTTCTAAAACTATATGGGGGAAACAAATTTGTTACTGGACCATTTAGGAAGCGAGCTGTAAAGATAAATATTCCAAAAGATGTGAAGCCCTATTTTCACACATGAGATTAAGGTTATGAGAGTGTATGAGTAGCACAATCCCGGCCATGATAAACCATGTCATAAATGACATTCCTTGTGCACGGCAGGGCCCGGAGCTGGAAGACTGCAGCTGCTCTCTGAACGGTTTCCGGATGAGTGGGTGAATGCATGCATGCCAGCTACGTCAGCCAGGATGTTTCACTCTTCTAGAGATGATAGATTGCACGCTAACTTATTACTTTAAAAGCAAACAAAAAATCTAAAATTAAAATTAAAACGGTAAAAGAGAGATGATAGGGAAATGGAAATCAGAAACACAATGAGATATCACTAAACTCCAGTGAAAATGACTTTTATCAAAAAGTCTCCAAACAACAAATGCTGGCGTGAATGCAGAGAGATAGGAACACTCATACACTGCTGGTGGGACTGCAAACTAGCACAACTTTTGTGGAAGGTAATATGGAGATACCTCAAACAGCTACAAGTAGAACTACCATTTGATCCAGCAATCCTAGTACTGGGTATCTACCCAAAGGAAAAAAAGACATCTGCACTTGAGTATTTATAGCAGCACAATTCGCAATTGCAAAGTTGTGGAAACAACCCAAAGGCCCATCAGTCCATGAGTGGATTAACAAAATGTGGTATATGTATACCATAGAGTACTACTCAACTACAAAAATCAATGGTGATCTAGCACCACTTGTATTATCCTGGATGGAGCTGGAGCCCATTCTTCCAAGTGAAGTAGCACACGAATGCGAAAACAAGCATCACATGTACTCACCATCAAACTGGAACTAACTGATCAACACCCATGTGCACATATGGAAATGACATTCATTGGAAATCAAACAGTTGGGAGGGGGAGGAGGGGAGGGGTAAATTCACACCTAACGGGTGCCATGCACACTGTCTGGAGGATGGGCACACTTATAACTTTGACTTAAATGGTACAAAAGCAATTTATGTAACCAAAACATTTATACCCCTGTAATATTCTGGAAGTAAAAAAAAAAATGATAGATTTCCAAATGCAAGGGACATGATTTATTTGTCACTATCAAAGAGTTTTTAAAACATATACTACCTGAAGACTTACAAATTAGTTGGAGGGAAAATAATCCCATTAGGATTTAGTTAATAGCTTGAGGCATAGAATAAAATGATATACATTCTTTGTGCACTGCGGTAAAATAATGGCAAGATGATGGAAGTTGGAAGAAAAGATCAATAACAAAATCTGTCTCCATAAAATGCCACAAAATATTTTATCGACTCTAGTATTTACAAAAGGTACATCCTGGCCTTTGAAATGAAATGGCTTCTGCTTTTTCCATCATGCAAACGTTTTTGGCTCTGGGTATTTCAATAAATTATTGGTCTCTATGCAACTCAGTGTTTGCATCCGTCAAATGGGGCTAATCACATCTTCCTATAGGATTATTGAAGAAATGTGAATAAATTTATTACATAAAACAGTGTGCAGCAATGCATTGGAATCTATTATCGTTGTTTTTCTAGTTAGTTCAATATGTCAAAAGCAACATGATGCAGGAGAGAATTAGAACAAAAGTAATAACGTGGTGATTTTTCAATTGTTAATTCTTTATTTGCTAAGTGCTTCTCAACCTAATGTGTAGCTGCACTGAGTCTCAAATTAGGAACTTTTCTATTCTATAAAAATGAAGAAGTTGTGCAAAGTTATCTTCAATATATGTGTAAGTTATAATGATACAGATTTTTATTATCTATATTGTTAGACAAGAAAGTATTCAACTCAGCATCAGGGGCTGTTTAATTGTCATGACCAATTAACTTTTTCCTTGAAGGAAACAATAGCCTTTGCCTGTGTCTTCAGGAGCATTGTGTATAATCTCTACACCAATAATTTGGAGGGAGGCGATATTGAGATAATGTTGGCACTATTGAATGTTTTATTTCCCTTTATTTTTAGAAAATTTTTCTTATATTTGTCATTTTTAATTTTTTTTTACAGAAGGATGGGAGGAAGGATTTTAAAAAGTATTCATGTTTTTGCTGAGGCTAGAACATTGAATAAGTTGATGTAATGAATCTTGATTTCCAAAAAGCCTTGTCAAGGTTGTAGAATCAAAGTTAGCATTCTAGTCAGGTAAGCTTAACTGAATACCACTAGGAATAAAAATTCAGTATCAAGCAGAGTTTAGCAGGTCAGTACTAAAAGGACTGAAGACAAATGTAATACAACCTGGATATGTGTAACATTTATAGGAAGATATTTAAATATATGTATTTCCAAAAATGCATGGTATAAAAACATGATAAAAATTTTAGGTAACATTGATTCAAAATAGCATGAGAAAGTGTTGAAAAAGTGTTAAAGCCAATTAATGCATTCTTCTTAAAATTGCATTCTTAAATTGAAGAATTAATTTTTGGGTATGAACTACAAAAAAAAGTTGCCCATCATCCATTCTGAATTGGAAAGAATCCATGTTTTCATCGGTTGTGAATCACTCCAACACCACAATAAAATGAAAGCATGTGTGTGCATGTATGTCAAACAGTACATAGAAACAGTAGCTCTGTGTACACTTAGCTGAACCTTGTCTTTTTATTTAAAATATACACTTGAAAATTGCCCTGTGTGTGTGTGTGTATAAAATTTGGATATATGTACCCATAATATGTATGTATGTGTTCATGCATACACATGTATATGCAAGACATACGGGTGAGTATATATGTGCCTATGTGTATACATACTCATCATACATATAAATACTCTGTATACATATATGTATGTATACCACCCACGTACATTGCATACATATATGTGTGAGAAGGAAATTTGACTCTGGAGTTAGACCACCTGGATTAACATTTCAGCCACTCCGCTTACAAGCTGTTTGATCTTGGGAGATTTATTTTGCTTGATTGAATTTTCTTTTTTCATCTGTTAAAAAAAAATAAAGATTGAGCAGGTGGCTGTGAGGTTTATCATGAGGTACATTGATAGGTGCAAAGCGGGCAGAACGTGCCTGCCACATGGTGTGTATACTCAATACCGTGATCAAAAGCCTCAGTCTTTTAAGTGTCGGTATAATACTGGATTGAATGCATGTGTGATGTTTTATTCAACCACTCATCTATAGCAGCATTTCATGTTTTACGAATCTTTTTGTTATTGCAAATAACACACCAATGGATATAGACTTTTGTATACATCTTCGTCTTCCTGTGGGAATATACTGAAACAAAAAAATCTCCACACAGGAAAATAAAAAAGTGCATGTAAAATTTGAAATATTTTACCAACCTCACTGCCAAGCAGGTTTAACCAAATTAAATTTCCATCATCAATTTGCTGCATTCTCTTCATGAACGCCTAGATAATGTGAGTTAAATTTTTATATGCTTTGATATGTTTTACTTCACATTTTCCTAATTTGTAGTGAGGCTATGATCATCCTTTCTTGTATATATAATCAACTTGTGTTTCCTTTAGAGTGAACTCTCAATGTTCCTTACCCAATTCTGCCAGATGATTGTTTATATTTTTCTTACTGATTTTAAGGACTGTTTTTGCTCTTATTAAGGAAATTAACACTTGATCAATTTATATATTCCAAAGATTTTCCCTAGTTTTTCAATTGCTCTTTTTTTAAAAAAAATCTAGTTTAAGAAAATTTTATTCACAGACATTTAAAGGTGCATTTTTTCTTTCACAGCTTGTGATTATTCTGTTGCTTTATGAACAGCCTTATCCAATCATATATTCTAAAGTAGGATTTTCTTAAGGCTTTATCTTTTCACGTTTAAATAATCGGATTATACATTGAAATCATTTGAAGATAATTCATACGTGTTAATAAAATTTCTTCCTTCAGGGGAAAATCAAATTAACAGAAGCCCTTAAAACATTAACTAAGCTACATGTACTTATTAAGTAATCCTGACAACCATTCAGACATAAATATATCAATTTAAAATTTATTCAAATGACACGTTTTTTCAAATATTTATTAAGGAACTATATTGTGTGTGTCCATTCCTGGGGTGTAATTTGATCGTCACTTTACATCCCTTATCAACCGCTAATCTGTAAATTCCTGGTGAACAAAGTGACATGACATTGTCATGGCATACTAACTGGCCAAATGGTACGCGTGCGTCCTATGGTATTTCACTTAAGAACATGGAAAATGTGAACAACCAATGTTTATGGTATGAGCATCACAGGTCTTATTTAAATTTGCTTTTATCATGATAGGAGGCAAAGAGCTGGCTTGGGTTGAACTTGGGAGGTAGGAAGCCAATTTCATCCACGGGGGTGGAGAAAAAGTCAGAAAACGGGTATAATAGACTGAGGAAGAGAAGAGTAGTTATGCTGATCAGAGTCCAAAAAGGCAAAGGAAAAACAGTTCATGCACAACATCATTAATACACTTTATTTAAACTCACTTCACAGAGGTCTACTTCACAGCTTCGGACTGCTTTATTTTCGTTTCCTTTAGCATGGCTTACATTCTATTCTGGCGTCCAAAACCAGAATGGGATTTTAGTTCTACCTTGTGTCCATCCATCCCTCTTTACTAAGCACCCTATGCAAGTTGCTTCTCTGTCCACCCACCGCCACTCAGATAAAACCTCCAGACATTAATGCACTTTTATGTTAAAGCTTTAAGATGATACCACTAACTTCACAGGATCCAAATATGCCCATGTTGCAAATATTAGGTATTGAGAAATGCTTTCCTTCAGAGGATGGACCGCAAAAGGCATAGAACATGAAAGCATCTTCTGCTACGAAGAAATTTTGGAGGAGCCAGGTGTGGTGGCTCACACCTGTTATCCCAGCTACTCTGGAGGTTGAGGTGGGAGGACAGCTTGAAGCCAGGAGTTCAAGGTTGCAGTGCACTATTTTAGCACCTGTGAATAGCCACTGCACGCCAGCCTGGGCAACATAGCAAGACCCCATCTTTAAAAGAATAAATAACATAAATTTTATAGATAAAATAATGTACTGAAAAACATTTTAAAATAAATTTTTCAGAGACTATAATTTGTTATAACCATGTAAACAAAACACTGCTACCACAAGCGTGGGTCCATATGTATAAATGGTCTCATTATATACACCCAAATGGTATAATGCTATTTGCTAAAATGACATTCAGTGAGTACTATCATGCATATGTTTATGGCCAATTATTTATACCCGTGAATACATATATATGTATAAATATATAGATACATAGAAGTGGATACATATATACATATATACTTGTACATTATATATATACACACACACACATGTATATGCAAAATAAAAAGCTTTCTGCAAAACATTTTGGAATTTGAAAAACAAATCAAGACTATTTAATTCAAATCATGTCCAGATTCACTCTAACAAAACTCCAGGGAAAAAGAAATCATAGTTTGCCTGCAGAAGACATCCTGCATTTCTGATACGAACTACATCAGGGACAGGGGCATTAAAAAATTATTCTTAAGTGGCTACAAGGAAATGATGCATTTTATTCCAGTCTATCTGTGGAAGGTCATCAGGTGTGCACATTTCTCCTTTCAAAACCGGCTCATGAAAACCACAGGAGCACAAATAAATATATATTAATGAAATATATTTGTCAAACTGATTTTGCATAAAAAGAACTTAAAATTGAGTTTCTGTGAAAAGGGACTGAAGGCAAACTTTAAAGACATTGCGTAGATAAGTGAATTACAGTGTCCACCTCTCTCAGAGATTGACGCATGTAGGGGCCACTTTATTCCCTGTGGAGATGTAACATTCAGGATAAACAAACTGCAAAAAAGAGGTGGCGCTGGGAACAGAAGACACCAAATCCTTATTCACATGTGGAAGTTTCACTTATTCCTTTTCTAAAACTGATTTCCGTAACTGTGGATGGTTTCATGTAATATTTGTAAGAAAGAGTTGCAATAGAAAGGAAATTGTATTGGGGCTAGAAAAATTAGCCGCTTTGTTAGTCGTTTAGGTGAAATGCAGTTACTTAAATGATATTTGTGAGTGTAGCCTCTTCCCGAGATGTATACCCACAAGCACGTACACATAAACACACACAAACAGAGCCACACACACAGAGAGCTAGGAAACATGGATTGCAGAGTTCATGCATAAATGTTTACGTTTCTAGATAGAAAGACAGATGTGTTGATTAATATTGACCCATAAAACATGTATGTTTGTTCTCCATTTTATTATTTGATTTTCCTAAGAATATATAATGTTTTTCCTTAATATCTTGAAATCGCCTTGGTGATCCCATCAATTTGGAAAATGGCTGTGATTAACTGGATACCTCTAAACTCTCAGTTATATTTTGTCGGAATGGTTTAGATAATTTGATTATAATAACAAGAACCAGGGCATAGAAAATTGCTTCCACTTTTGGTCTTTCCAAATCTTCAGATGCAAAAAGCTGAATACAGAACCGTTCATAAAGTATTTCTAAGAAGCTGTGGAAATATGAAATCTGTTCATTTGTAGCAATTACATACTTTTTTCATTATCAATTCGAGCACAGCCAGTAATTTCAACTCGGAGGGTGAGCTGCACCGAATTCTCATCCAGCTGTTTCTGTTGCTTTATACAGTATTAATATTAATGAATTTTCATAAGCAGAATGATTCTTTTTTAATAAGCTGACATCAAATTAATAAAAGAAAAATGACTCTCATTTAGTCGTTGTACAAGGTGGCATCTTCCAAAATTCTGCAGACATCAATCTCACGAATTTCTAGCAGCTCTGAAGAAAAGGGTCTTTTTAAAAATATTGCTGTTTATTGCATTCATTCAATCTTCATTAGTTGAGACAGAATTTCAGGATCCATCAGTGAAAATTCCTCAGGGTGTGACGATCACTGGAGGCTAACTATTTCTTCATAAAATGAAAGCAACATCATGTTTGAAGATAGTATAACACCATGTTTGGAAAAAAAATCTGGGGCATTGAAACCTATAATGCTCTCTAAAATACTTTCTGCATTTCTGATTTAAGTAAGTATCTAGCTAGCACAACCTAACTTGGCCTCTTACAACTTCAAATAGGAAATTTGTAATTTTTTTTTATTTCAGAATATTATGGGGGTACAAATGTTTTGGTTACATAAATTGCCCTTGTACAGATTTAGTCAAAGCCCCAAGTGTGCCCATCCCCAGACAGTGTGCACTGAACCCGTTAGGTGTGAATTTACCCACCCCCCCTCCCCCCTCCCACCTGCTTGATTTCCAACGAATGTTACTTCCATGTGAGCACGTAAGTGTTGATCGATTAGTTACAATTTAATGGTGAGTATATGTTGTGTTTTTATATTCTCGTGATGCTTCCCTTAGAAGAGTGGTCTCCATTTCCATGTAAATTTTTTTAAACATGAAACATTGGTGGGAAATGAAGGAAGACCTTGGCAATGATGTGTTAATATTCTGGAAAGTTCTCCAGCAGCTGCAATGAGGACTGCGATGAGACGAAAGAGCAAGTCAAGAATCAGAAAATAACGTCTCTCAAATTTCCAGACTTCTGATGAATCAACTGGTCTATGAACTCCAAGTGCAAAGAAAAAACCCCAGGGGTTAATTTGTAGTCCCATTCTTGCAGTTTCTTTCTGTACACATTTTCTTCTTTAAATA
>CAUYSK010062028.1:0-54098 GCA_963575035.1 Avahi laniger | reverse complement strand
GTGTGTGCACATGCACGTGCTTTGTGGGGCTGAGTGATTGGCAGCTGGCAGAGACCGGGTGGACAGGCCTCTGGTGACCAGGCTGTAGCTGCCAGGTGGTTGCTGCACTGGCAGCTGGCACATGTGCACGTGGATGGATATAGAGTGAGGCCAGGGGGACCCAGCCACCCATCAGGTTGGCCTTGGGGACTTTGGCAAAGCACACGGCCAGTACCGAAAGAGTGGCAGTCCTAGACAGGCAATCAGGATGGTATCACTCAGCCATTGGGATCGGGTAGTGAGTCGTAACTTGGTTGCAGTTGGGAGAGGCGTGTGTGGTGACAGGTAGAGGCCGCCTTCCAGAGCCAGGCGTGAGGTCAGGGCCGGCCCAGCAGGGAAGCCACCCTGACTGTGCATGAATGCTGTGGCTGTGGGCCCCGTTTGGCATCCAGGATTGGAGCCTGCAGTGGGGAGAGGGAAGTTCCAGGGAGGGGGCAGCTGGACTCCCAGGACGGGCTGCTGTGCAGGGGTGCTGACCAAGTGCATCAGAAGCAGAAGGACCAGAGATCCTTTGTTCCTCTGCCCACTTACCTCCTCACGTGGTTTTGCAGATCACACTTCCTTTTATCATTTGCAAAAATGCCGAATGAATCCCCCCAGGCAGCATTATAATTGGAATGTCCTGTGTGCCTTGTATTGTCTGTAGCCCGATAATGGTTTACGTAGACAGATGAGTGCAAGGAGCAGAGGGGGAAGAAGTAGCAGGTAAAAGTGAAGAAAATTAACCCAGCTACATCCGAGGTTACAGATTGTGGGTGAAGCTGTATTTTAGCTGTATTCCAAGTATTCACTTGCTTATAATATGAGGAAGATTTTAAATTGATACCAATTGCTATAAATTCAGAGTTGGTTAATTATGAAAGGGCCCGCTCCAAAGACATTCTAGGTACTGACTTCATTCATTCTGCCTGACAAAAACCTACAGCAGCAGAAGCATGCGTGTCCAGTGCACTGCGACGACCAGCATCTTCTCACCTTGCAGGAGGAGGCCGCCACGACCAGAAGCCCCAAATCCACAGAGAGAATGTGGGAGCCAGGCAAGGCCTTGGTGCTGCTCCACACCCCTTGTCTGTGGATGTGGGGAACCTGAGGCCCAGAGGAATAAGGCAACTTGCCTAAGATTTCAAAACTGATAGACAAACTGAGTTCCTGATAGGTTCTCTCCATGATTTCTCAGAAATTTGCAGAATTATGGAGCCTAGGCATATATCACTTTGAAAAACAATAGAGACACAAAGTTCTGAGCTTATGTGATAGATAAATTAGTAGGATGGTCGTTTAAATTATGAAAGAACTTTTCTACCAAGAGATTTGCAAGGAGTCCATTTGCCTTAGGAAAACCTTAGGATTTTACCATCTTCTTATAATGAGAACTATAAACTTGAATTTTTCTAAAAAGAGCAAATTCATCCATTTGCTATACCCTGAATCAGACCGTCTCACCTTATTTTTTTTTAACACCAAACAGAACTAAAGTTCAAAAAAAAAAAAAAAAGAAATCCAAATGGAAGCTTATGTACAGGATCCAAGCCTCTATTTTTTGTAAAAGCTTTAACTGGAAACTGAAGATATTCCCCCAACTGGTATTTAATTCAACTGTAGCCTTTAATTTAATTTTTTGAGACTCTCTTCAGAATCTCATAACATTCTGAGTGATACTTGGTAATACCACGAAGCGTCAGCATCTAGAATCACCTTTTTTAGTCAGAAGCACCCTTAGAACAGCCCACATCCCCTCTCACATCACACGCAGGGACACCCCACCTCCTCGGAGCCCTCGTCCCTCTCCCACCTCCGGTCCTGGCGTTGCGTCCCTCCCCGTGTTGGAGGGGCCTGTTTGACAGACGTTCCTCCCTTGTCAGGCGTTTGTTACTTCACATGTTTTTTCCCCCAGCTAGACAGCCCCTGGGGCCCAGACCCCGTGTGTGGTTCATCTCCCCGTCAGCCCGTCCCTGGCAGGTGCACGGTGCCCAGAACACGCCGACCCCATGAGTCACGTCACCCTCCCCAGCCAGGAGGGTGTGCCTGTGTGCACGGGCATCACCTTAAAACTAAATACTTTGAGAAACAAACAGAGGAGTGACTTGAGGGTGAAATTAATTTAATAAGCATTAGAGATTAGTCTTATTTCCTTCCTGTATTTTCTTTACAAGTAAACGTGCCAGGTGGTGTGTAAAAGAGGATAGATGTGCTTCTCACACGGAGAACTGCCAAACTGGCATGTCACCAGAGCGGGGCTTAAATGAATTAGCAAAGGCAGCAGCATAGTACACTTGTCTGTGTCGGGTTCTCCAGTTCCTCAGAGGAATAATTTACTTTGAAACATCAAGGAAAAATGATCAGCCTCATATTACAGAAGGATCGCAGGATGGAGTTCTAACGCCTGATTGCACTGAGCGACTGTGCGTGTTACTAAGATGTAAACAGGTGCGTGAAATGTAAGTCACGCGGCTCTGTGATTTGCTTAATTAAGCATTAATTCCGTGGCCAAGCTCTTTGGTCTTGGTTTCTCCAACTGTAACTCACTGGCGATCGCCGCCTCCACTGTTGCTGGGACAGTAGAGGTGGCGCGAAGGGGCACGCAGGGCTCCCCGCAGCACAGCGCCACCCAGCCCGAGCTCGGCTTGAGCCGTGGTCACGTCCACGGGCAGCCCTATCACTCACCCCGAATACCAAACCGTGCTGAGCGCCATCAGGGTCCACACCACACTGTCACCTGGCCCTAAATGCTTTGCAGCGAAATGCCTGCGGGCCCCATGAGGAGAGATGGGCAGAGGCTAAAGACGCTCGCATCCCTGTCGGTTCTGCCGCCACGGAGTTCCGGCCAGCCCGGGTATCGTGCCAAGTTCAGTGAAAGGCTTCTTGAGTCTGGAATTGTGAATGAGGGACCGTGGACTTTCTAACCATCCGAGCATGTTTCTGAAGAGGACTCAGGTCCAGGCATCGTTCCCCTCTGGCGAGAGGTCTCTGGACGTGTCGTCAGGAGGAGAGAGTCTCTGCCCACGGCCCCAGAGGAGCTCTGCAGGGACAAGATGGGCGAGCACTGAGTCGAGCTGAGGCCCAGGCCCAGCAAGGGCAGCTGCCCGGGTGTGCTGCTCGGAGGGTGGGTTTTGTGCCCAGCCTCGACTTGCCTCGAACGCAGGCACAGCGCTTCCGAGAGCCGCCTACTCAGAGTGCCCCACAGGCCATCAGCAGACACCAGTTGTGAGACCCTCCAAATTGGCAAGTGTGCTACACATACTAAGGGACAAACCCTCGGGCCCCTCCATGGCTGTGTCAGCACTGCACCTGGGGACTCTGAAACGTGTGCCTCTGTCTCTCTCTACCCCCGGGGACCGTGAGCAAACACAGCCCGGAAGTGCCTCTGCCTGCTCCCCGCTGGTCCTGGGTGACCTCAGCATGGACATTCTGCTCTAGGGAGTGTCCTTTTCCTGAGCAGCTCTTTAGAAGCAAAGAGAAAGATACCCCCACTGTGCACGCATCAGGGCTTTGTCCTTGCTGTGCCCCCCAGTCCCCGCATGGGGTTTAGGGCTTGAGCAGAGCCAGTGGGGACTGCGGGTCTGCCTGCATCCTTCCTGCAGGAGCCCTGGGCAATCGGTGCACTGGCCGGCTCAGAACCATCGCTTGTCAGGTGTGAAGGCTGAGCTCCTTCAGGTCTTTCCAGCCTGAAAATCTCTCAAGTCAGACTGTCAGGTTCAAATCCCAGCTCTGCCAGTGAGTGGCTGTGTAATCCCAGGCAATGTACTTGAACTTTATTTGTCGGAGTTTCTCATCTGTAAGATGGGGATAATAATCAAACAACCACATTATTAAGAATTAGATACTTGCATCCTTGGAAACTTCCCATTCCACTCCTGTGGGTCCAGACAAGCCATCTGCTCTGTGCACTGACTTCCTTTTCCCGTGCCTGGGACTCCCCTGGTTTGTGCCTCTCCCCGGCCTCATAGATGCGTCGTGATAACTGACAACTACAAAGATGTGGAAAAACAACAAAAAGTTCTGCCATCCTGGCCACAGCTGCTTCTGGGAGCCACTGTGACTTTTATACTTGGTCACCTTTTATACTATTTGCAGAAGCCACTCTCAAGGTCGTTTTGTGGCCATCCCCTGGTGAGAGTGTGCCAGGCAGACCTGGCCTCCAGCTGCCTCCTGTGCCTTCTGATTTTTTGTTAAAAATAATCAGTTTCTCTGAGGTTCAGCTCTGTTCTTCTCAGGTCCTGGGCCACTGCCTGCCTTTTTAATTTGCATGGCATTATTACATTATGTACTTGTCAGGAGATATTTCATTAAGTTCCCACAATGCGGCCATACTGCATATTATCCAAACTAAAACAACCCTCTCTGGGCTCACGAATAGGCCAACAGCCCAAGCAAATTCAAGTTCGTGGAGAGGATCGTAAATTTAAGGATTCCCTACGTGCACCCTTCGGGCTGTGTGGTTCTGGATGCCACTAGAACGGTACTCCCAAACTCCAGTTCCTGGAGTGCCATCTAGGAATTTGGGTCTGCTGTGTCCACTGAGGTTGAGGGCGTGGGTCCGGGAGTTAGGCTGGGTTCAGATTCCAGCCCCACCGTGCAGTAGCTGTGTAATCTGAGCAATGTGCTTGGATTCTCTGCCTGATTTTAATAACAGTGTTACCACGCAGTGAGCTTGAGAGCATGAAGCACGTGGGAGACTGGTAGAAGGGTGCCTGCTGGTCACAAGCCCTGTCGTGGGAAGGAGGTTTGCAGTGCCGTCTGCCGCGGGAGACAGCCGTGTGGCTAAGGGGGTGGCCCGGGATCTCGTGCCCCCCCCGTCCCCTGGAGAGCTGTTTCTGTGCTTCAATTCACCCCGTCCCATGGCTGCTCTCCTTAGATTCCATAGCACACGGGATCCCCCGCCGCCTGGGCCTGCCTCTCTCCCCTCCTCTTCTCTTCTCTTTTCTCGTCCCGACCCCAGCATTCTGGTTTACAGCGGGCAGCTCTCTGAACACAACACACCGCCCCATGCCACACCTCTGGGCCCTGTCCCCACACACACCTGAAGCTCGCTGGGCCTCCCCCTCTGCTGCTCGTCTTCTAAAACAGCCGGGCAGAGCACCACCTCTCCACAGCGTCCCTGACCAGCCTGGACCGCCTGCCCGGGGTGGCCCTCAGCATACCCCTGACTATGCAGACTCCCATCCAGATAGCTCCTAAGTCTGGGCGGGGGAGGCGGTGCGTGCTTTGTTTGTCTGTCTGTATTCACAGAGATCTCCTTGTACAAGGGATGGGGTCAACAGTGTATCCCTTTGAGATGGATTTAGCACATGTGAGAAAAAATTAATTTGGTGACCCAGTGGGAGCTGGAGCTCCAAAAGAGGCCCCCACCCTCTTCTTAAATCCTAGGGTCACGCCGTGCCTTTGCAGACAGAGCCTTCCTGAAGCCTGGTCCGAAGCCGTGCTGGAAAGGCACCTGCTGTCGTCACTTCTCGTGGGGTGTTTACTTGTTGTCAGCTGTTCGCTGTCCAAACTCTGCCGTCTTTAGACCCGACTGGGGCAACGTGATGAGCTAGAGAGTGAGGGTCGGTTCAGGGAGCAGGCAGCGTCCCGAGGCCTGTCCGCCCGTGCACCGCCACTCTGGTCTCCGCCCGCGGCTTTGAAACCTGGGAGAGGAGAGAATGTTCTCCTAAGCGCTCGGCGGCCCAGCGAGGAGCAGGAGCGGCGGAGTTGAGCCCTCGCTGGGATTCGCGAAACAAAATCTCTGCCTGGTCTGCAGAGCGCAGGTTTCAGCCTGAAGACAAAGTGACACCACTCAAATACGAGTCGCTCTGTATTTCCCCTGAGCTTTCGCTCACCTCCCAGCCAGGCATCCAAACTGTGCAGTGAACACTTCGCCGCAGCACTCGCCGCCCTGCAGGAAAGCTCGGGCAGTGACAACACCACGCTCCTGCCCCGCCTGTGTCCTCAGCCCTGGGCCCGCTGCTGGGATCCTGGTCCCCCACCTCCGCTTTTGTTCTCTGGTCCTTGTTCTCCATTCATGGCCTTAATTCTCAAACTCCATTTCCTGCCATGGAGTTCCATATGCATTTGGTATAAACAATTTTAAAATTTTTTGACAGGACACAAATTTCCATGTGTTCTATACCATACTTTAAACACTTCAGAGACCACCTACAAAATCACGTGTGCTGTCAGATTATATATATTTATATTTTTTCCATAGGCAAGGAAAAAAAATTCTAATAGAAATTATAAAATATTTAGAATCAAATCACAGATATGGCTAAAATAATATTTAGATGAAATGTTGAAATCTTAAATACATATATGAGAAAAATTAATGTTAATGATATATGTTTATCTCAAGAAATTAGAAAAAGACACTAAATCCAAATGCATCAGAAAGATGGAAATAATATAGATAAGAACTTAAACTGTAGGGGGTTGGCATTTAACACAAATGGTTATTTCATTATAAAGCAAAGATCTGATACGAAATATGGCAAAATGTTAATATCTATACAGTATCTGTTACGCTGTATCTGAGTGTTTCTGCTTGCTTGAATTATGTTATCCAAAATTCATTTTTCATAACTAGAGACCAGTAAAACAAACGTTGATTATTTTAGAAAAAGAAAAATCGGTGCCTACAATACGATGACTATGTTGCAGCTCCTCAGCTGGGGCTCCCATGAGCAGGGACCTGAGGCTTTCCACCCACGGCCACGCAGCCCTCTGCGCTCCACACAGCTGCTCGGGAGGAAGGCTGAGAACCCTCCCAGAAGCTCCCCAGGTCTCCCGGAGTGAGTTGACATTCAGATCAGACCATCCAAGTTTGTACCACCAAGTTCAGTGGGAACCTGCCCAGCTCTTTCTGTAAAATGCAGTATAGGCAAGTAGAAACTTGAGTTTTGTCCACATGGGTAAGGAAAGAGCAACAGTTACTGGATATCATTAGCGATGTGACTTTGAAATGAAGATTTACCACTTGTTTCAGTCTGTTCCTGCTGCTACAACAAAATACCTTAGACTGAGTAATTCATAAATAATAGAAATTTTTATTTATTTATTTATTTTTAGTAGAGGTGGGATCTTGCTCTTGTTCAGGCTGGTTTCTAACTCCTGAGCTCAAGCGATCCTCCCACCTTGGCCTCCCAGAGTGCTAGGATTACAGGCGTGACCACCGCGCCCGGCCAATGATAGGAATTTACTGCTCACAGTTGTGGAGGCTGGGCAGTCCAAGATCAAGGTGCCGGCAGGTTCATTGTCTAATAAGGGCCCATTCCTTATAGGCGGTGCCTTCTGTGTGTGCTCACGTGGCAGAAGGAGCAGGGCAGCCCCTTCAACGTCTTTTATAAGGGCACTAATCCCATCCTCGGGACTTAATCACCTAAAGGCCCTGCCTCTTGATACTATCGCACTGGGGATTAGGTTCCCACCTGTGCGGGCCGGCGACATTCAGACCGTAGCACCACTGATACTTTTTCCATCTGTGGATTCATTTCGTTAAAAGACTCTCCCGAGCTAGCAGTTAACAATAACTTCTTACCAGTGTTACCAGTGTTGATCATGATTTTCTAGCTACTGTGTAACCAAAATAACAGCCACATATAACTGGAACGCTGAGGGCTAGAGGAGGCTGGGACCTTCACCCAGACTTTGATTTCCACTTTGTCTCTCCCAGTCAGGGGTCTGCTGCCTGTCTCATGATAAAGTGCTATTGGCATATGGCCACATCTACTCCAGTGCCTGTCTGGGCTGCCGGGCAGAGCTGAGGAGTTAGGACAGACACCATTTCCCCACAGAGTCCAGCGTACTGACTGCTCGGACGTCTACGGAGGCAGTGTGCTAACTTCCGCTGCAAACCGTCACGTTGTTCTCTTTGACCTGAAAATACTGTCATAAATGTAAATTTACAAAACGAATCGATCATAAAGCACTAGATTTTAGTTTTCTATCGGGGCTCCTCACAAGATTTTATCTTAAAAAAAAAAACAAATCCCATTACTGAAAGCCACCGTGTTGTGGCATCTTCTCAGAGTAGAGACACGTAGTTAGCAGCAAAATGGGAATCGTTCCAGAGGGAAGCCCTGCGAGAGTGAGCCTGAAAACGTTCAAAGATGGAAAGTGATTGCCAGGGCAATCATATTAGCAGTCATTTTTTAAACTTAAAACAATTCTATTACTATTTTTCTGGTGACAAAAGACAACAAAAACAGCAGCCTTCAATGAACTGTTTATATATGCTTTAGAAACCCATGGTTATTTTGAAAGGAGAATATTGATTTCTTAACACAGTTGATAGATTGTTGCTCATATCTACCACTTTTTAAAATTTTTATTATTTTTACTTTGTAATTGCAAAATAATAATAATAATTGCACATACTCATGGGGTACATAGTGGTGTTTCCATACACACGACGCACAGTGATCAGATCAGGGCAGTTGGCATATCCAGCGTCTCAAACGTACCATTTCTTTGTGTTGGGAACACTCGGTTCCCTACTTCCAGCTATTCAAAACTGTACTATATCATCGTCCGCCGTGGCTGCCCGCATGCTGTGAACACAGGAAGTTCTTCCTGTATCCGGCTGCAATTTTGAATCCTTTAACCAGTCTCCTCATCACCCCTCCTCTCCTGTTCCCAGCCCCTAGTTCCTCTGTTCACCTTTTACCTCTGTGAGATCAACTTTTTTTAAGCTTCCACATATGAGTGAGAACCTGCAACATTTAACTTTCTGTTAAACATATTTAAAGTCTCAATGTTTACACTTTCTAGAAGAAAACGAGAGATGTTTCGGGAATAAGACAGTCTTACTGCCCTTCTTGGGCCGGTGAGCATCCTGAGTCCTTCCTGGCCCCTGGGCAGAGACTGACGGCGACCCACCTGCAAAGGTCCCTGCGCCCCAAAGCACCGGGAGACAGTCACCCTTTCCCTTTTGTCTTTGAAGGATATTCCCCGAGTCCCTGCGGTGGCTGATGGCCACCCAGCAGTTTGAGTCTGCGAAGAGGCTGATCCTGCACTTCACACAGAAGAACTGCGTGAGCCCCGAGAGCGACATCAAGGGCGTGATGCCGGGTGAGTACTCTGAGGGCGGCCAGAGCGCGAGCCCATCCGGGCTCCAGGCGGTTCACAGAGCAGGTCCCTGACACCCGTGCTGGTTTCGTTGCAGCAAACCGCTATCTTAGCTCACACCCTATTGTCCTGTGACCGCGCTTTCTGCACAAGGGCAGCCTGACAGTTAGAGTCTAGAAATGGGAGTGAATTGAGATTCTCTCCACTTTGTAGGTGTTGACTACTTTCATGATCAGGTCCAGCCCAGTGCGGTGCCCCCACCGCCTGCCAAATCCAGAAGCAAGGCACGAGCCTAACCCACACCCGCTCTTCAAGGGACCATTGGCTGTCTGGCCCACAGCACCGACCACCTGCCAGGTTTAAATTGCCCCCAGAGCCCTGGCTCAGGGTGCGGGTGGCCTTCACGGCCTCTCTTTTCCCAAGAGTGACCTCCAGAGAGCTGCTGTTTGTTTTGGCCATGATGTATTTGTTGGGTAACGGAGGACAGGAAAAGTGAGGCGTTCTTGTGCGGTGGTGCGCAGGGCTCGCAAGCTTGGCGCCAGAAGCATCGCCAAGAGGTCGTTGAAATCCAGATTCCTGGGCCCCTCCCTGGCACACAGAGATTTTGGGACCTAGTAGATTTGGGGCAAACTCTGAGAACTTGCATTTTTAATGCACGCTAGAAGAGACTCTGGTGCAAGTTGTGTGCAGATCTCCTTTCGAAAATCACTGGCAGACCCATTGCGAGCTCTGAGCCGCTGCCCTAACCTGAAGACGGGACATAGGTTGTCGTGATCAATTCCCTGGGAACATGATCTCCAGGCCTCGTCCAAGAGAGAACATGCTCACTGTCCCCCATGATCGGAAATTCTTGTGATCCCAATTCATTCGCTCAACCAACAGCTATTTACTAAATGCGTGCTATGTGTCAGGTGCTGTTCTAGAGCAGAGAAGGAAACAGCAAAGCTGTGCTCTCACGGAGCTTGCAGGCAGGCGGGACACAGCAGACAGGGAACAGCGACACGTGCACTGTGGCAGGAGGGGTGAGACGGTGGGGCTAAGAGGTGGAGGGTGGTGGGCAGTGGCCGCAGGCAGAGCGGCCAGGGCAGCCTGGCTCCAAGGCCAGGAGAGCAGGGGCCTGAGCGAGGTGGGGGACGTGCCCTGCAGGTCTCCACTCACGTTGGGAAGGGCCGTGTGGGAAACCCGGATCAGGGAAGCCCGTAGTGCCTAGAGAGCCTCTCATTAGACTCCGGATGCGGGTGATCGGGGGCCCCATGTCGGCAGAGGCTCCCCAGTGCTGCTGCCACTCAGCCAGGCTGTCGTCCCTGCCCCAGCCTGTGCCCGCCACCCGAGAGTCAGGACGGCAGGGCACAGTCTGCCACAGGAGACCTGCATCTCTTGCTCCATTGGAACAAAGGAGGCCACACCAAGTCTGGGGCACCTGAACAGCACTGAGTGTGGCGCTTGCAAAGGGCGTCCCTGGGCTCTTCGCCCAGGGTGGTGATAACGAACGGGACGACACTCACATGGGTTTATGTGTCGGGCACTTCTCTGAGTGATCTGCCAGCATTGACCACATTTAGTATTTAATCCACGTGCTTTACACGTATTGACACATTTCCTCAGGACAGTCCTATGCGAGGGGTGCTACAGCTATCCCCATCTGTGGATGAGGAAACTGAGGCACAGAGGGTCTGAGTAGCTTGCCTTAGAGGCCACATGGCTACTAAGCAGCCGAGCTGGGACTTGAACCCACGAAGTGCAGAAGTGGCTTCACTGCTGCTCTGAGAGATGAGAGAGCTTGGAGAGGGACACAGATGATGCTGCCGGGAGCAGTGAGCATCAAATCAAGGTTGCTCCCTGGGGCCACGTTTGCTCATTTCGGACATCCGGATGGCGACCCCACACCCCCCCAGGCCTCCTTCACCGACAGGTTAATGCTTTCAGTCGTACACTACAATTTGTGGCATTTCCCTAATTAAGTCACTCTGCTGCCTTCACATTAAAATATTGTCTGGGAAAAGCTTGTTTTCTCCATCTAATTACACTGATGCATTTCCCTCCTGTTTTTGGAAAGTGGTATTAAATCTTTTTTTTATTTATTTCTTTGCTTATGAGTTTTGCTGGTGCATATTTCTATTCCGACATCCCAGGCAGGAGCTGGGTGAGAGGTCGTTGGTACGTGTGACTCAGCAGAGGAGAGAGGCGTCACCTCCACCGGGAGCCCTGGGGAGGAGGGAGGAGGGCACACCCTTGTCATCTGCCTCTGGCTCTCTGCCACCTCCCATCTGTCAGAGGCGTCGATGGCAGCCTCATGGCAACACCGCCACTCACTTGGGGGTGGGCAGCAGGTCTGTTTCGCCTGGCTACATCGCCACTCCAGCTTCCTTGGCCCAGACTGGCTTTTCTGCTTGGACTCTCCCTCCCAAGGCCCCATTCGGCTGCCCAGCCAAGGCCTGGCCTGGGCCATGCGGCCTCTGCTCACTCGCTGACCTGCTAACTGGTCTCCCTGCCCTGCTCCGTCCTCCCTACAGTCCCTTCTCCTCCGCCTCCAGATCAGATGTGATCTGATCACATCACCACCTGCTTAAAAATCCTTCAATATCCTCCCAGGGCCTTTCGGATGGACCCCCAGACCCCCTAGGCAACCTCGGACGCCATGTCTGATCTCTGCCTACCTCTGCAGATGCCCTGGCTTTCCTTTGGCTCCCAGGACGGCCATCCTCCTCCTCCTGTAGGGGCCTGTCCTCTCAGCTCCCACTCTTGCCTCGGCCAGCTCCTCAGGGACCAGGCCAGCCCTCCAGTCACTCACTATTATAGCTGCAGCACTTCCCCTTGCTTGCCCCATCCCCACTGTAACAAGTGAGTGTGCACTCCTTATCAGTGCCTGTCAGCCCTGCAGAGTTAAAAGACCTGCAAGGCAGAGCCTCTGTCTGTACAGCCAGACACTGCTGTACTCCAGAGAGACCTCCAGGCCGTGTAGCAAACCTTCCATGAACGTTTATGGACTAAGTGAATCCAGGGCTCCTGTAGGCAGGAAGGGTTAGGGTTGCTAGTCGCATTGCCTCTGGTTGGATGAGTGTTTTCTCAGGCCTGGCTGTAGGTATCAGGGGGCAGTTACTCATGGCCCTACCTCAAGGCATCCTAACCTTGGGTTTATGCTGGAGGACAACATAATGTTCTCAAATTTTCTGTTTCCTTTCCTCTTTTAAAGCTATCCTTGGTTTATCTTGGGGCATGTCTGATGCTCTTAGTGGCGTGTACAGCTAAATTACTTTGGGTATTTGAATGTGTTCCCCAGTGTCGTTCTCACACTGTGGTCTTGCAAAGTTAGCATCACATGACACGCCCAAGTGCTAGCAGCTCTCCTGCCCGTGTCGTAAGTCCCGAGATTTCAAACCTCGATAGCCAGAGTGGGAGTCTTGCTGGTTCCAAATGTGGCCGTGGAGACGACAGCCCCCTGTAAAAAGAAAGCCCTGACCGAGAGCCACACTCAGCCCCTTCCTGTTAGCAATGCAGGCTGAGCGTCCCCTTATCCAACATCCTTGGGACCAGGAGTGTTTAGGATTTCAGATTTGGGGGATTTTGGAATATTTGCATTGTACTTATCGCTTGAGCATGCCAAATCTGAAATCTAAAATGCTCCAAAATCCAAATTTTTTTGAATACCAACATGATGCTCAAAGGAAACGCTCGTTGGAGCATTTTGGATTTTGGGATTTGGGATGCTAACCAGTGGTAAGACAAGCAACAAGTCATCAGGCAGTGACCCTGCCAGGGAGAAAACACTTGACGTGCATTTAATGCACATCAGAGCCTTGTGAGGAAGAGCTCCGTCCTCCCTACCCTGAGCGGGGAAGAGGGGCCCACACAGACCGAGCTTTGGGGAGTAGCGATTCCCCACGTCCCCTCCATGGGAAAGGAGCTCTCAGCGTCAAGCCAGCCCCAGGGGAGGGAGAGCAAACTCTCCTCTTTCTCTCCTGGGGGATGAACCACATGCGGGAGCAGGTGTGCTCTGTCCCCAGCCAGCCTGCTGCCGTGTTGCCGGGACTCAAGGTGAGTCTGCATGATTCCGGCGCCCCCGCCTCACACTGCGCGGGGCTCCCCCAGCCCTCAGCAGTAACGGAGCTTGGGTTTTGCACTCACCTGCCTAAGGCTGTCTTGTCAATCTGTTCAGAACCTGAGGTGACAAAAGAGTCCGTGTATCGGGCCACCTCAACATCCCCAGCATTAGGTACCTTGCCCAAAAGTCACGCTGCTCGTTAAGTGGTAAACCAAGATTTGAGCACAGGCAGGCGGCCCGGCGCCCTTGCTCCTAACTACTCTGCATGCAGCTGCCGCAGCTGCGGCTCGTCAGGTGGAGCTGTGCCTCCAGGGACGGCGACAGAAATTGGCAGTGCCCGGTTAGTTGTCAAAAATGTGGCTAGCTTCTGAAGACTGGATGTCTGAGGTGACTTCATGATAAGATCTCTCTGGACACTCGCGTCTCTTAGTCTCTTGTTTGCTTTCGAAGCACATTTACTCAAGTGACCACGCACCGCCTTCTGAATGGCCCTGGGGGCAAGGGCTGCCTGGAGCAGGCGCCGTCCCCACGTCCGCACGCCGGCCGGGCCTCAGAGCTGCTTCCCTGCAGCCTTCAGTGACTGCGGCGGAGGCGGAGGCCCTCCTCCTCCCTTCTTCCTGCTCTTTCTCTTTCTGCCCTCCTCCTTTTGTCTTTTCTTGGTCTTCATCTCCGTAACTGATGTTTTCCCAGCTTCGCCGCTAACGCGCTAGCCTTGTCCACGAGGACGACAGCAGAGCCAGTGTATCCGCGCCCACTCGCGCGAACGCAGACTCGCCTCGCGTGTGTCTCCTCTGCTCCTCCGAGCCTGGCCCTGGGCGACCTGCCGGTTCTGCTCCCAGATACTTTTGACTGTTAACTAAAACATGCGTGTATATACACACGTGGGAATGTGTGTATATGTATCTATATACGTGTACATATTCGTTTATTTATTGTCTGTCAGAGATTCATGTGCTCTAAGGACAGTTCCAACAGCAGTGGCTACAGGCCGGGTAAGTCCTGCCCCACGGGTTAAGGAACACATCAGAGAGAGCTCTCCCAGACGGGTGCAGACTCCGTAAGGAAAAGAAGGCTCGTTTAGATTTGCCCAGGGCCTAATTAGTGCCTCAGGAACCTAGAATGTCATCATTTAGCTCTGCACTCAGACGAAACTGAAATGAGTCTGCACCGTTTGTTTATTTGTGTGTACCCTGCCTGCCAGGCTTTGCAATGGAAACTTGGTTCCCTCTCCGGATTGTAGGGAAACCTGAACTGCAGAGCCCGAGTCTTGTACGCACACTTCTGTCCTGGAAACCCAGACCCTGTCTCCTGGCTTAAAGGAAAAAAAAAGAAGACTTTCTCCCCCTTCCATGGTGCCTGAATCGGGGAACCAGGCCCGTGGCTCCGGCCGCTGTCCCAGGTCCTCCATGAGTGGCCTTCACGGGGCTCATGGGGTCTGTGTCTCTGCAGAGCTGGAGAAGGAGCTGTCCCGGAGGCCCAAGAAGGTCTGCATCGTGAAGGTGGTGGGGACGCGGAACCTGTGGAAGAACATCGTGGTCCTGTGTGTGAACTCGTGAGTTGGGGGGCACATGCCGGCCGGGGTGCAGGGTGGGGAGAGCAGGCAGCAGGGAGGCCACAGGGCCCCGCTCCCCCGACAGCTGGACTTGGAATCACAGCCTGGGCAGGGCCCTGGGAGAGTGACAGGCCCTGTCACAGCTTCCGAACAGCGGGTCTGCAGGGGTACATGGGCTTAGAGATATCGACCCCCTCGAGGAAGCCTCAGCAGCTGGCACCCCTGGTCAGTGACCCCAGCCCAGGCCAGCTGCTGGCCGCCTTGCCTATGAGCTGCACGATACAGGAATTCTCCAAGTGCAAGGGCGGAAAGAAGGCAGGAGGCCAAGCTGGGTGGCACATAGACCTCCTTGGAAGGAAACCCTCTCTGCATTTCAGGAGAGCAGCTCTGAATGGTCTCGTTTACCCCAGCCCGTGTACGCCCCGTGCGCAGGGCGTCCTCACCACATGCCTCTTACTTAGTCCAGAGGAAGCCAAGATACACATGCATGTACCGTCCCAGGTGCACAGTGGGAGGAGACTCCAAGGTTGGAATTTGCAGGCCCTACCTCAGGAGAGGGGACTCGAGACCCACAGGCCTCGTCCGGCCCCTCAACCCAGGCTGCAGAGCAGCTGTGCCCTCTGTCTGCAGCCAGCCCTGCCCCGCTAGACCCGCAGCCCAGCCTGGCCAGAGGCCCAACTCTGGGACAGTCTCAGGTTGTGGTGGGTCAGGCTGTGGTGGCTCTGCCTGAACCCAGAGTATGAGCCCCTGTCCTCTGAGAAGCCCCTGCTCTGCTGCTGTTCATGTTCACGCCACCCGCTGGGCCCTGCAGGGGCCACCACTCACGCAGCTCAGTGTGTATCTAGAAGGCGGTTCCTGTCTCACAGCTCAATAGCCCTGCCCTTCCCTGACTATGCAAGGTGGACCAGGGTCAGGGGTCATCTAGGTGGGGGAGGGAAGGGAATTTACCCTCATTTGGGGTTAGAGGTCATGGGGATATTGCGCATGTTGGTGAAAGGTCTCAGGGACACTGCCAGGTAAAGAGAGGCTCTGGCTCAGGACCTACCCCCACGGCCGTTTCCGTCAAAGCACCTCCATTTACTCAGCTCTTCATATCGGGGTTCCAGACTGAATTTCATCTGGGAGGGGTACAAAGGGTTCTACTGCCAAAGTGATAGAAGGGCCTGGATCTAATGTACACCCTCCTCCTACAGATGAGAGACCCAGGCTCCCACAGCCACGCGGGGGCCTGGCCCGGGGCCCCCAGCCCTGCCTCCCCGCCCAGCGCGGTCGTGGCACGGGCAGAGCCTGGCTGGGCTGACGGCGTGATGAGGAGTCCAGTGGCTGCTCCAAACATGCAAACCTGACACAGGCGAGACGGCAACTTTCCATTTTGATGATTCCCGTTGCAGGGAAAGGGAACCAATCTCTCTGGTTTTGTTATCTTCAAACTACCTGTTGTGGTCAGAGTGCTTCATTTCTACCAGAACAAAAAGGAAGAAATTGACCTGCAGCCCAGCAGGCCAGGAGGAAGAGGGGTTCACCTGGACCCTAGGAGGTCCCCAAGTGGAGTCCAAGCGCTGCGTAGGGGCACGGGCGCTGTGCTGAGTGCCCCCAGGGGAAAGGTGCTCATCTGGCAGCCGGGCGGCTTCCTCCTGCAGGGCAGGGGTCTGCCGCAGTTGACCTTGATGTATCCTCAAGGTTGGACGAAAGCCCTTAGATTTCCCTGAAGCACGAAAGGACGCTGAGAGGGGAATTTTTAGCTCTGGCATGTGTGCCAGCAGGGACGGAACAAGCGCGCTCAGCACAGCCGGTGCGTCACACGCAGCCGCGCCCCACAGGACCCTGTAGACCCGGAGATGCCCTCGGACGCGGGCACCAGCAGCCTCCCTGCGCATGCTTGGCCACATTTTTAGTCCTGTTTTCGGAGTGGACACGTGTTTCCCAGCAGGTTTATATGCTCATGTGGGGCAGTAAAGAGGCTTGGCCCGGGGCGGCGGGAGGACGCACGGAGAAGTTTAGAATGGAGACCAAGTTTCCTGAAGACCGAGTGGCCTGACTCCTGCCTGGCTTTTGCAGGCCGCGCTGGCGAATGGAGCAAGTGTGGGCAGAGCACGTGGTTCTCGGGAGGGATCGCCAGCCTTCCAGAGGCCTGAGTGCCCGACGAAGAGGCAGAGGTCCAGACAGTCTGTACGTCTCCGCGGTTGCCACTTACGCGCTGAGAACCTGAGCCCCTCTATGCCTGTCTGCACAGCTGTGACGGGGCGTGACGTTAGCTGTCACGGTGCCGCCGTGGGGTTAAGCCAGCGCATGGAGGGGGCTTCGTCTTACGTGTTAGATTCCCAGGACAGATCAATTTGAACAACAGACCTCAGCACTCTCGCGCCAACGCTTTTCTGCTGCGGCAGCGACGGCAGAAGAGTGGGAACGTGGACCCATGAGGGGCGTGCGCCTGACGTTTCTCTGACGCCTTCACTTTTGCATTTTACCCCGTTGTAGGTCCATGGATGGTAACGGCATGCGTTTCTGTGGCACGTTGAGCTGCTGCTCTGTCTCCTGGTCCCGACACCCCCAGGAGATGGGGCGGCCCTCGAGTCGGCGCAGCCCACCCACCGCCCTCTCCGTGTGTCTCCACAGGCTGACGGGGTTCGGGATCCACCACTGCTTCGCCAGGAGCATGATGGGCCACGAGGTGAAGGTGCCGCTCCTGGAGAACTTCTACGCCGACTACTACACCATGGCCGGCATCGCGCTGGCGTCCTGCCTGGCCATGTGCGTCGTGGTCAGGTTCCTGGGGCGCAGGGGAGGGCTGCTGCTCTTCATGATCCTCACCGCCCTGGCCTCGCTCCTGCAGCTCGGGCTCCTGAACCGTGAGTGGCCGGGGTGTCGGGGAGGGGAGCTGGCAAACCCCACAGGGTGTTTGAAAGGGCTGGTGAGACTCAAGCAATCATTCCAAGATCAACAGCTTCCAGAAAGTGCCTTGAGAAGGACCGGGCTTTAATTAGGGCATCTGGGCAGCCTCCCCTGCTCCCCCTGCCCCGCGGCACCGGACTCCCCGGAGTCCTGGCGGGCCTGACTTTGCTGGGAAGACTGTTTCTCAGGGATTCATGGCATGACAAAGAAGAACAAAGGATTGTTTCTTCGTGTGACATTAAGAGGGAAATAAATCTGTTTTGACACCCTCACATTGGGGCACTGCTTTTCAGCAGATGGTCCCAAGTTCATCAGCCTCTCTTCGGACCAACGACTTTCTCAGTAAACGTTAAAAATAACCTAAGGCAAAACTAGAGAGTCCATGTAGCCCCCTGCATGCTCCGTGTAGCTCCTCACCAACAGACCCCCGCCTTTGTGTGTGGAAAACCACCGTGGCGTCTGCCGGGCTGGCCCAGAGCACAACACGAACGAGCAGGACCCCGAGTCGCCTTCTCTGCCCAGGCAGGGTCCCAGGACAATGCGGGGAAAGCGAAGCCACCAGGCACTCCCCTCCTTCACGGGGAAGGTGAACCCCAGCCGTCAGCATCAGACTGATGAGAGTCCTGTTGCACCCCAGATCAGAGCAGGCTTTTCGTGCAGACTGGATTATACGACAGCTAGTTTCAAACTCAAGAACAATTTTTCCAGCTTGGGCAAAGTTCTTATGCATTCCATACCTTGCTGGGAGACTTTCAGCTGAAACTAATAACAGAAATGGTGTCTGTCCCCCACCATCCCCGTTCCCCTGGTGGGCGCTGCCCAGCTGCCCTGGCGGGGTGCCTCAGCCCTGGGGTCACGAGTGCCCTCATAGGCCCTGAGCAGGAGCACCACAGAACCCTGGGCACATGGCATGTGGCTGCGAAGAGTAGGGCCGGGGTGAGCAGAGACGCCGCCTGTGGGTCGACCTGCAGTGCTCCTTGAGCACAGGCCAGCGGTGACCCTCGAATAGCTTTATGCTCAAGGAAATCTGTGCCCTTGGGATCTGCTGGGGTCTCTGTTGTGAAGGGTTCCATTTTCTCCCCAGGCTCTGAGGCCGGAAGGGTTTTAGGCCTCTCTTCCTAACAAAAAGATCTTTGTTTAGTCCAGTGTGAATTCCACTGCCCAGGCGGCTGGCGCCAACCCAGACAGGGAAGGGAGTTTGCTTAGAAACAAGTCACGTGGGAACGGCCTGTGATAACTCCATACCTAACGTGCTCTCTCCCCCCTTCCCGCCTTCTCTCCCCGTGTCGTGCAACGTTTCCGCGGGCCCAGTGATCGGGAAGTACAGCCAGCACCCAGACTCAGGTGGGTCCCACGCAGCCTGTGCACCCCGGGGCGTACTGCATCCCAGCGGGCATCTTCACAAAGACTCACAGACTTGTGGTTTCCTTCTCCCCTCCTTGCCCTCCCAGAATTGCAGCTGAAGTTGGCCGTAGGTTGGACACTATAAGGATACGTTTGTATTCCCTGACTCCCTCTTGCCTCTAGAAAGAGCGCCTGTGTTTCCCGCTCTGCGCGGCCTGGCTCGCATGCCTTCGCCCCTTTCCCTGGCACCAGGGGTGAGCGCAGGCCCTGGCCCAGCGCCGACGCGGTTTGTCTCATGGCCGGTCCTGGGCGCGATCAGAAAGCCGGGGCATGCTGGGCTTGGCTGTCTGGCTGCCAGGGAAGCCGCTGACCCACTGTGACTCTCGCCAGCTTGCTGCTCTCCGACCACAGGGGACAGCAGAGCCGCTGCCCTGCCCCTCGATACCTCCACGCTGCTGTGACACCTGCCTGGTCTGCCCCAAGCCCGTGCCCCCACGCCCCTGGGGGAGCTGAGCTGCACCCCGGCTGAGTGGCCCAACGCCATGCCTTTGCACTACGCCAGACGCCGCCTTCTCGCGAGGTCGGACCCTGGTGCCGTTTACAAGGTGCTGGATGGTGGAGCACTTCCCTCCAGGCCCCTAAATTCTTCTGTTTGGGCTTTTGAGATTTTGTTCCTTAAATCAACACAGACTCACATACCCTGTCCCACATGCTGAACTGTCAAACCTGAGGCTGAAACAGCCCGGCTCTCTGGAGCAAACACAGAGGCCAGGCAGAGGGGATGTGCTGTGGCCCCGGAGGATGCCAGCCCGCCTTCCTGCCAGGCATGGCTGCGGCTGAGGAGTCTGACAGAGGCTGCTGTGAGCTCGGGCATGCGAGACACGGGCCTGGCAGGGGCCCAGCGAAGCCTTGTGCCGGGGGCTGTGGGCTCCCAGGCCTGCGGGTGCTGCCAGTCGCCCCAGTTTGCACACCCAAACTCGCTGCACACCAGGCCGCCGGGAGGAGGGAGCCCTGGGCTCCGTGCAGCCCCAGGCCCCCCTCCTTCCTCGCTCTTCCTCTGCTCCCGCTCACTGCCCCCTTCTTCCGATTCTCCCTCAGGGATGAGCGACAGTGTCAAGGACAAATTCTCCATCGCGTTTTCCATCGTGGGCATGTTCGCCTCGCACGCGGTGGGGAGCCTCAGCGTGTTCTTCTGTGCGGAGATCACCCCCACGGTGATAAGGTGAGTGATGGGAGGCGCCCAGGGGCGTTTCTTCTCGGACTCGGAGATGAATCTCTGGCTGCAGCTCTGCCCGCCCTGGCTCCTGGACCAGGTGCACAGCGTGCCGGGCCGTCGGGTTCGTGACCCACAGTCAAGACAGCTGCTTCGCCCTGACCCCAGGGCACCTGCAAGTTGGGTGAGAACTGGACCCTGGGGTCCCTCCCGTCCCGGCAGTAGCAGGAGGAATGGGGAGCAGGGAGCTTTTCGGAGTCCAGGGAACGTGGCAGCCACGGGAAAGCGGGAGGGTTCGGCAGGTCACTCAGGCCCTGCTTCGGCAAACTCCGTGCCGCCAGCTCTTCTATGAGACCTCGTAACGCAGCCATTCAAAACCAAAAAGGAAGTAGAAAGAGCCTTATATCTTACTGGCCTGAGAAGCTGATGTCGCTCATCCAAAGGAGGCCTCACAGAGAGAAAGCCCAGCCAGCTAGATCGCCCATATGCGTGAGAGAGATTTCCTGGGAGCCCACCGTGTTCTGGGCGCCGGGCCAGGTAGGCGGGACAGCACTGCCCAGCCCACGTCGTTTTGTCGTGATTTCGTACTTCCCTAAAGGCTGTGAGTGACGGCGCTTAGTGGCTTTTGTTTTAGTTTGTAACGTGAGACTTATTCCTCCCCGGTGCTATCGCTGGGTTGGGGTTCAGGGATGCTATGCCCCATTTACTGTTATTGCGATGACAGCGTAATAAAGGACGTGCCTCTGTGTGAGGGTGTCACTCGACTACAGGCAGGTCATTTTCCTAATATTTGTGACTTATCGCAGAGCTTATCTTGATTTATATACCACGCTGAACTTTTTATAGGAATGTCATTAGTATTTCTGATGCGTATGCTTTTGTGAAATGTAAATTGTGAGTGTGGCAGTCACTCGGCCGTGAGGCTAAACCCAGGGGTCAGCGTGGTGACCCCTTCAGAGAGTCAAGGAGAGGCCATTCCGGCCGAGGCGGATGTGCAGAGGCTAATATGTTAGTCCCCGTGTGCCGGGGAGGACGATGGGGGCCGGCAGCTCACGGACTTCCGTCCCTTCCACGTTTCCGGCACTCAGGCTGACAGTAGCGTCTTCACACGTCCTCACTTTGATTCATTCTACTGCGTTTTTACAATACAAGCCAAGCCTGGCGGCTGCTGGGTTCCTATAAAAAAATGCCAAGGTATTGCGTGTTTAAGAAAAAAAGCAATTAAGTGCCAAGTAATTCGTCCTGTTTCTCCTTCTGCATAAGCCACAGTGAAGAGATGAGTCCGGAGCTTATTCCGTCGTCCTTGCAGTTGAAAGGTAGCTCAGGCAGACGGCAGCTCACTGTGCCTTTCCTCCACGTCGTCACATTTCCTTCCTCTATACAAGAATACAGCAAAAATGGTTCTTTTCAGTGGAGTAGAAATCGCAGTCAGACCTCCTGCGTTTCCCGCTGGCGTCTACACAGCCTCTGCGCGATCATGTATATTCAGGGCAGGGGGCGCCCCGTGACTCTGGCACTGTGGCAGTAGCAGACCTCGTTATTCGTTGTTAGATTTTGCTTAGCAGGCTAGACTGAAGGAAATATGTTGTCCTTTCCTCTTTGATGCAAACCTGGAAAGATTTGCGGATAGAAATTCAACAAATACGTTCTCAGATTCAGCTTGCCAAGATGACAAACTAGAAAAATATTTGACCCTCGGTGATGTTTTTGTACCTGCAGAGGATGAAAGGACACTGAGTCCAAAGGGGCCCCAGCCAGGCTGGAAGGAGGTCTAGTGTCCTGACGAATCACTCTTCCTGCCAGGAGCCCTTCTCACCCGCGCGAGGAGGCCATGGCTCTTCCTTGCAAACACGCTCAGGGACAATTCCCATGGAGTCCCCGGTGGAAATGGGCTTTCCTACCATCCCCCCAAGCTAAGCCAGATGTGAGCTTCATCTTGCTTAATGCAAAACTAGCCCTTTTCTGCAATGTTGCATTAAAAACAATTCTGAATAAGAGCAGTAGCAAAGGTTAAGATGCCAGGATTGACTGGTAATAAACAAGAACTTTTCTGCACAAAAGCTTGCGGAAATCCGTTGTCCCAGGGGTGGCAGAGACGAAGCAGAGTCGACTAAATATCGTCTCATGAGATTCTGCCCAGGCTTCATGGTGCAGAGAGCCGCTGCCTCCCAGCCAGGCGCGGCCCCGGTGGCATCCACGTTAGCCAATGCACAGCTGCTGCTTAGCTCCACTGCTAACACTTCTGGAGTTGGGTGGCTCTGCCTGTGTCTGACGGCACCCATCTCTGTCCTTGGTGTGCGCAGAAGTGGCCTGGGGTCCTGGGTGGATCTAGAAGAAGATGGTGCCTTTTCCGTGGCAGATCACGTCTTCTGCCCACTGTCCCACTCAGTGCGGGACTGAGGCCTGCACTGGTTTCCTGTCCCCTCTGGAAGGGGTCGGTGAGGGAGGACGCAGGTGCTGGAGCTGGTGTCACTGTCTGAGTAATGCCTCCCGGGGCCCCCAGGCCCTGGGACTCAGCTGCACGGTCCCCATGCTCTGCCGTCCCTGCTGCTACCCTGCCGGTGGCCCCGCCCTTCCTAGGTCACAGTCAGCCTGGCCTCCCTGAACCGAGTCCTGATGTGTGTCCTCCGCTCTAACGTTGCCTCAGGAGCAGGCACCCTGAGGGCCAAGATGAATTGTTTAATGTGGCATTTCCAGCCTGTTTAACTTCTTTAAAAATGTATATCTTTAAAAAAAAAAAAATCCAACATTTGACAACAGTGAGAGACCAGACGAGAAGCCGGTGTGTGTTCCACGCAGCCGCGCCTGCGACACCGCTGCACCAAGGAACCGTGCGGCATGAGGGACAGCCCAGGGCAGAACAAGTGGCCAAGAGCCTGGGGCTTGGGGCCTTGGCGCCAGGGGGGGAGGAGCCAGCCGGAGCAGCCCGTGACCCTGGGGCCGCCTCCCTGGTGACCTTGGGCAGGTCATTGGGCAGCTGTAGTTTCCTTGCCCTAAAATAAACCAGTCACACCTGCCGTGTTCCCCGGTGGTGAACAGAGACCGAGGGAGAGGGAGCGTGTCAGGGGCCCAGCCTCCGTAGACGACAGTGGATATCGTAATTCCTACCTGGATCTTTTCAGCAGTCACATTTATTTCTGTAAAAAATTGGTACAAATATTTGTTCACTTTTGACTTCACGAACATGTAGCAAGGACAAATTAAGTAATACAAAAAAGGAAATGAAAAATGAGAGGTTCGTTTCCTGTGTTTAAATGCAAGATGGTGACGTTCACACGTTTAACAAGAATGTGAAGGTTCTGGAATTCTTAATTCAAGCTTGCTACTTCCAATAGTCTGCCTGTACATCAGTCTCCCATCTTTATTTAGATCTTATTACTAGTAAAATAAAGACACCCAGTGGATATTAAAATTTCTGTGCTCCTAAAGCACGTGGAAGCAGAACTTCCGACCCTCCTTTATCTGTGAACAGAGGGTCCCTGACTCGCCAACGTGGGCATGTGCTGCCCTCTCGTGGCAATCTAGAGAATAGCAGAAAATGCACAAAGTCTGCACTGGGGGTAAAGAAATGAACTGTATAAAGACATATGCCGTATTATATATGCACGTGTACATATATTGCATATTATACACACATGTAGGTATTTTTCTAGTGAGTATAAATTATGTCCATTTCATTTCATTTGGCATGACTAACACGATAGATCAGTGTGACATAGTTCACCTGGCACCACGGGAGTGACTTTTGCCCTTCAGCAGCGTCTGCGCCCTCCCCGAGGCCTGCGTCTGCCGTCCTGTACGGCGGCCCCCACGTGAGCGAGGGGGTCCCTCTCGCTGCTTGTCGCTGCCATCCACACTCGATGCCGGGGAGGTCAGGGGGAAACCAGGGAGGTTTCGGGGGAAATGATGTCTTACTGGTACCGAAGGCCCCAGCCAAACATGCCCATTATTCCTGGCATCTGATCCACGCTCGCAACAGCTTGTGGCTTCCCGAAGGGGCCAAATATATCAGAGAGACCGAATGGCTATTTTGGGTGTTCGCATTATTCGTCTTACGGATGGATCCGATCTCACTGCTCTGTGTAGTGGTCATCTATATTTAACCTGTCCTACTCGCTTGGGTGAGCTGACCTTCCTACCTAGGAAGCCAGCGTGAGCCACAAGCATCCGATATTCATTAAGCACAGATAACATGTGCCTGTTGACGCTCTGGAAGATAATTCTTGCCCTAGGAGGGCTCATAGACTAGTAAGGACGACAGGCATGAGAAAACATACTGACAGAAAGATGCGGAGTGTCTTTGAAAGGTGGCAGGGACGCTGCCTGGGAAGGCGTGGTTACCTGGGGACAGCTGCAGAATCATCTCTCTTCCTCACCTGCCTGGAGGGCCGGGTACTGAGATTGTCCCCGCCTCCCTTGGTCAAGGACTTTGTGATACAAAGTGGCCAGGACTGCCGCAGCCTAGGGGAGAGGTGGCTGCCGTTTTCCTCCATGGCTGGGGAGCTTTGTCACTCGCTGGGTGTGCGAGCTGTCTGTTGCTCCATAACAAATCACGCTGAAACCTGGTGGCTGAAAGCAGCGCACATTCATCATCTCACAGCTCTGTGGGTCGGGAGTCTGGGCACAGCTCACCAGGTCCCCTGCTCGGGTCTCTCACAGGCTGCCGTCCACTGGGACAGGACCCTCCACCAAGCTCAGACAGTGATTGGCAGGGCCCAGTTCCTCACAGGCTGTTGGACTGAGGGTCTCAGTTCCTTGCTGGCCGTAGGCCGGGGCCACTTCTGTTCCCTGCCACACGGACCTCATCAGCATAGCAGCTTGCTTCATCAAAGCCAGCACTGTCTGCCAGAAGTCACAGTCTTTTGTAACCTGATCATGGAAGGGACATCTCATTACCGTGGCTGTATTTTACTGGTGAGAAGGAAGTTACTTGTACCCTGAGGTCCAGCCCACACCCAAGGCACAAGGGTGTGAGTACCAGGAGATGGGCATCACTCAGCCATCCTAGAAATCTGCCTGCAACGCCAAGTACATGCGCAGGTGGTCTCAGGCAGTGGCTGCGCTGGTGCTAGGGAGAACAGCCTGAGCAGAACTTGGTCCTGGCCTTGAAAACCTCTGAAGTCTGTTAGAGACACACAGACATACAACGCGAGAGTGTCTTCGGGCTCTCCCACAGTGTCCTGGGGATAGGGCAGGAGCACCCAGGAGGGAGGCAGGGAGGGCTCAGCTGGCTGGGATCTGCGGCTTGCTCAGCCTGGACTCCGAACCCTGACTCAGACGGGGACTCGCAGGGAGTGGCCCAGAGCCACACACAGCCGCCCTGGAGGGACGAGTGTGCACCGAGAGGGAGCGAGGCCAGATTTTAAAGGACCTAGAAAGCGAGAGGGTGAGGAAGCAATGTCTGCAGGGCTCAGCGAGTCCCAGGGGGCTGGCCGGGGAGGCGGAAGAAGGGCTGCAGTGGCCGCAGCACCCTCTGCCAACCTGTGGGCCCCTGTGCCATGCCTGGAGGCGTTGGGCCCATGGGAGAGGCTCGTCCGCCTCACCTCCCAGTTCTTGAGCTTCTTCAGCTCGGTTCCCCCACACCTGACCGTCCCCCAGCCCCAGCACTCACTGGACATCGCCACCCTGGGATCAATCCACGGATCTCCCGCCCCCGTGTTATCAATGGCTGCGTTAGACTTTACCCTTCACAGCACTGGGAGGTCAGGGCTTTTGTCACCCCCGTCTCAGACGCAGACGGAGGCTTCAGGAGGCCAAGCTGGTCGGCGGTGGAGCCACATTTCCAGCTGGCTCCGGAACTCGTGCTCCTGGCCATTGCGCGCCCCCGCCTGTGTAGCAGACGTCTGTTTGCAGCTTGCTTTGGGCTGGTCCTGTGTGTCTGGGTTTGCTCGAGGCTCGGAGGCCCAGAGCAAACCAGCCCTGTCTGAACAATGATCACATCAAAGAAACATCCACCAAGCCCCCTGTGCCAGGCATCCTGTCCGGCATGGGGACCCCAAGATGAGCACACATCTCCCTCCAGAAACACGTGGGGCAGCTCCCCAGCCAGGCAGCCTGGCGGGAGCGTGACTGAGCCGGAGTGAGCCATGGCGCGGCTGAGGGACCCCGAGGCTAGGAGAAGCAGGAAGGGAAGATGCGGTCTCGGGACCTGCAGGCCACTGAAGGGCTCTGGGCAAGCAGTGGCGCGGTTAGTTCTGTGTCCTAGGAAACCACGTTGGCAGTGGTGGGCAAAGTCTAAGGGGGTGGGACGTGCACCAGTTAGGAGAGGACCAAGGCAGCGGGATAGGAAGGGGCCTGGGGAAGGGAGGAGTCCAGCGACCGCCAGGCTGACAGTGTCCGCAGGCCCGTGCCTGGTGGGGCTGCCCTGCGCACACCCAGCCCTGGGCCGGAAGGCAGAGAAGCCCCTCCTGGGCCTGGTGCAGCCACGGACGGCTGAACGCAGACTACAGCGATGGGGGCCGCTTCTCAGGGGAGGGAGAAGCGTCTTCTATTTTTTTGTTATGAGACATGACCGAGCAGGGGTGGGGAGACCACCTGTTGTCCCCCACACACACCATTCTCATCCTTACTTTCCATTCTGTGAGAAAAAGATTTCCGAATCTGTAATGCTTCCTGTGGTTCCCACAGACGGAATGTCCAGTTGAGGATGGCCACCTGGGGGCCCCAGGATGCCTGTCCCCATCCCCCCTTCCCGGGTGACCCCTGCCTGGGTCCCCCTCATTCAAGTCCCCTGCAACCCAGGACTGGTCTGAGAGGGTCTGTGGGGGCAGGGCGGCAGGTCTCCAGGGCAGGGACTCTCCCAAACCCTCGCTGTTGATAGTCAAGCCCTGAGGAGCCCCCGGCCCAGGGGAACGGACTGCTCCCTCCCACAGTGGGCAGAGCAGAGCAGAAACCCAGGAGCGGCCACGGGTGGCAGTGGAAGGGGAGTCACGCCTGTCCCGGGGTTTGGAAAGAAAAGGCAGGGCCTGGGTGGCTGCCCAGACTGGAAGCTGTGCAGATCCGTGCCCGCAGAAAGCCCAGCCCCCTTCCCACGGCGGGAAGCTTCAGGGTTTTCCATAACTGATTTGTTGAGACGTAATTTACGTACCCCATAAAATTCATCCATTTTAAGTAAACAATTCAATGACTTTTAGCAAATGTGTAAAGCTGTGCAAACACTGCTACAATCCAGCCATCGGACATTTCCATCACCCCCAAAACCCCCTCGTCCCCCTTTGCAGTGGGTCTCTTGTCCCTGCTCCCAGCCCCAGGCAACCGCACATCTGCTTCCTGTCTCGGTGGATTTGCCTTTTTGACATTTTGTGTGAATGTAAACACACAATCACTTAGCATCAGGGTTTGAAATCCATCTGTGTTGGAGCCTGTATGAACCCGTTTCTTTTTATAGATGAGTAATATTCCATTACATACAACATACATCTGATTGTTTCCAAGTCATAATGCTGCAACCAACATTTGCTTGTAAGGTTTGGTACGGACGTATTTTTCACTTGTTTCATAGGAGTAGAATTGCTGGGTTGTACAAAAGTTTATGTTTAATTTTTTAAGACACTGCCAACCAGTTTTTCAAAGTGGCTGCACTGTTTATGCTCCTGCCTACGATTTTCTGTCTGAGTCGTCATCCCGGCAGGCATGAAGTGCTGTCTCGCTGCGCGTTGGTGTCATGTCCTCGATGACTAAGCGTGTTGCACATCTTCTCTCCTCTTGTTGGACATTTGTAGTTTGTGTAGTTTCTTTAGAGAACTGTTTGTTAAATATTTTGCCCATTTTAATTGGATTATCTGTCATCTTTTTGAATTGTAAGACTGTTTTATATATTCTGGATCTAAGTCTTTATCAGATATATGCTTCACAAAAATTTTCTCCTAGTCTATGGCTTTTCTTTTTCTTTTTTTAAGTACATGTCTTTAAGGGTAGAAGTTTTTAATTCCAATGAAGCCCAACTGATCAGATTTTTCTCCTATGGATCCTGCTTTTGATGTCTTATGTAAAAAATCTTTACCTAACCCGAGGTCATAGATTTTCTCTAATGTTTTCTTCTAGTAGTGTTACAATTTTAGCTCTTACATTTAGGTCCTGTGATCTGTGTTGAGTTCATTTTTGTACATGATGTGAAGAGTCCAACCTCATTCTTTCACAAGTGAATATCCTATCGTCCCAGGACCACTTGTTGAAAAGACTATACCATTCCCCGCCATTGAATTTGCCTTTGTCAAAAATCAGTTGACCATAAACGTGAAGGTTTGTTTCTACACTCTGTTCTGTTCCACTGATCTGTTGATACACCAGTACCGCACTGGCTTTAAGTAAGTTTTGGCTTTACAGTAAGTTTTGAAACTGGAAAGACAGCCTTCCAGTTTTGTTCTTTCTCAAAATTGTTTTTGGCTATTTTGAGTCCTTTGCATTTCCATGTAAATTTTAGGATCAGCTTATCACTTTCTAAAAAAAAAAAAAGAAGAAGAAAATGAGCTCCGATTCTGATAGAGATTGTATTGAATCTATAGATCAATCTGGGAAGAACTGCCATCTTCACAACATTGAGTCTTCCAATTTCTGAACATGGAGCATCTCTCCATTTAGTTTTATCTTTGTAAATTCCCCTAAGCAATGTTCTGTACTTTTCAGCATACAAGTTTTGCATCTCTTATTATTTATTTCTAAGCATTTTATTCTTTTGATGTTACTGTGAGTGGAATTTTCTTAATTTCATTTTTGGGTGGTTGCTAGCATGTAGACACACGTTGACTTTTGTATGTTGATCTTGTATCTTGTGACCTTGTAGGACAGTCTTTTGGAGAGTTAGAAGCCACCTACGGTGCCAGCCAAGAGAACTGTAGACTAGTCAGGAGTAGAGATACATGCCTGCCTCCTACCTGTGGCAGGGACCTGCCTTCAGCCCCTCTGCCTCAGCACGTCCAAGGACAAAGGTCTCCTCAGTTAAGGGTGGTACCTAACTCAAGCCACTCCATTAGAAGATTCTTCCTTACACCAACTGAAGTTCACATCCCTGTCCACTCCGCTGGCTGCTCAGGGACTGGGCAAACCACTCCACCCTCCCTTCCTCTAGACAAAACCACCTCCACCTGTCCCTTTCAGTGAGGCCCCAGAACTGGGGACCAGGCAGCCCTCCCTGGCCTGGCCCATAACCCAAGCACACGGTCCCACTACAGCCTGGCCCAGCAGTGTTTTCTCAGTGGCCACAGAACACCTTAGCCCCAGGAGTGTGTTTTTAGGTCAAAGTAGAGTGGTCAGTGCTATAAGGGATTTCTAAAGTGTTGCGTGTCTGCTAAGCCCTGTGGGGCCCTTGGAAGGTGCCCTCACAGGGCAGAGGAGTGGAGACAAACGGCTCGTGCTCTGGGCTTGGTGCTCCCTGGGCTTGGTGCTCCCTGAGCTCGGTGCTCCCTGAGCTCGGTGCTGCAGTGGGTTCCTCTCCGTCAGTGGACAGCCTCATTTTGGGGACCCTTCTGGCACAATCCCTGGAGGTGGGACGGTGTGCACTGGTGGTACGCAGAACAATTTTAGGAAATACAGGAGACATCAACTCACAGTGAGGAAATTATCGTGCTTTAGCATCTATATTCCAATCTCTCCAGTTACGACAAGGAGAAAGTCTGTCAGTGGTGCTGTGCCTCTAATACCCTTCCAGGGTGGGAGCCTGCAGCCTTGAGGTGAAATGTGGCCTTCTGGGTCTTTAAGTGCGGCCTCTTGACTGACTGCAAATTTTGCAGAGCAAATCCTTTTATTAAAAGGGGTGCAGCAGAGACACATGAAGCTTTTCTTGCCTCCTTCGGTGCTCAGTTTGGGACATCTGAGATGGGGCATGCGCCGGGGCCCTGCAGAGGTGGGGCTTCCCCGGTCCCACATGAACTTGCCCCAGCCCTCCCGGGTGGCACTCCGCACGCCAGGGTGGACTCAGGGCGCTGACCCTGTGCGTGTGCCTCCTCCTGCAGGTGCGGCGGGCTGGGGCTGGTGCTGGCCAGCGCGGGCTTCGGCATGCTGACGGCGCCCATCATCGAGCTGCACAACCAGAAAGGCTACTTCCTGCACCACATCATCTTCGCCTGCTGCACGCTCATCTGCATCATCTGCATCCTCCTGCTGCCCGAGAGCAGGGACCAGAACCTGCCCGAGAACATCTCCAACGGGGAGCACTACACGCGGCAGCCGCTGCTGCCTCACAAGAAGGGCGAGCAGCCGCTGCTGCTCACCAACGCCGAGCTCAAGGACTACTCGGGCCTCCACGACGCGGCCGCTGCGGGCGACGGGCTGCCCGAGGGCGCCACGGCCAACGGCATGAAGGCCATGTAGCTGGTGGCGCCCTCCCGCAGGAGCCCCCCGGGGCTCAACGGTTTGGGGCGGTTTGGGCACGGGTTTACAGACCAGGGACCGAACGGTGGCCGGGGTGGGAAAGTCCAGCTCTGCAGCCACCGCCAGCCAATCGCGAGATTTTCAACTGGTGTGGGGAAACTCTGTCTTTCCAAAAGTCCAAGGAAGCGTGGGTTTGAGGAGACACACTCTTTGGAAATAATCCTTCAATGACTTTCTTTTCTGCCATTAAATATTTGTATTTATTTTGGTCATTTTTACAAGAAGCACTTTATGCCCTTTCCCTCTCGCTGATCACAGTGGAACCACCTCCTTCGGAAGCAAGAGGCAGTCACTCCAGGGGACATGCTGGAAGTGGCCAGCGCGGTGGCCGGTCTCCTCCCTGGAGGTGGGACGCTGCTCCTTGCCCGCCACCCGGGAGCCGGACGTCACCTCGGCCGCCTGGAGCCCGCCCGGGCTGCCTGCCTGTGCGCAGAGACAGGGCGCTATCGGGAGCGTCTCTGGGACTGCATTTTAGACAGAGCAAAATGTAAATGAACTAGGTTTTTCGAGAGTCTGTGTACGGTTTTTTAAAGTCTTTTTTTCTTTCTGTTTGTACAGTAAGAGCTTCCGTTCTATGTGTTGAGGGAAAGCAGCTCACAGGTATCATTAAAACCAGCTTAGTTTTTCTTCTGGATCATCCTTTCGTACCTGATGCTGGAAGCTCTTGGGAAAAAGCTGAAACATCTCCCCAGAATCTTAAATAATCAGTGGCAGCATCGCCACAGCTTTCTGACGCCAGGTTTGCTTCGTTAAATACACAACTAGCACCTGAGCTGAGGTCCGAGCCGTTCGTTTTTTATTAACACTCTTTCCCAGATTTGGCTTCAGCAGCGAAGTCCCCTCTTTCACGGTCAGCTTTTTCGCCAGCACTACTTGAAAATGTGGCTACTTTCCGAATAACAACAACAGGAAAATAACTCACGGCGATGACTGAGGCCAGTCCACGGGAGGGAGGGCTGCTCTCCCAAACACGGCCCGTCACCCACGTTTCGAGCACACACCACGGAGATCACCAGCTTGGACGGCTGTCGCTCTCACCGACGTCACGCCAGGGGGCACCTGCGGGCGCTGGTCCCCCACGCCTTCCTCAGTCTGCTCCCTGCTTCCTGTCACTCGCTCAGCACAGAGCTGGGGCTTGGCGCAGGGAGTGGGGATTCCGCACAGGGGAGTCCACGTGACCTCCAGCCTCTTGAAAGCATCACGGCAAACCGAGAGAAAGCAATAACTCACCAAAGTTCAACTCTCCCCTTGGCCCACTCTCCAAGGGTTTTCATTTTGCCCCAGACAGTGAAGGTTTCCTCTTGGTGTTTTCAGAGGAAACTTGTAGGACACTCAGGGCCACTAAGCAACAAGCCTCCTTGGTGCGGCAGGTACCCTCTGCAGCTCCTCAGGCAGCAGCTTTCCTGGACAACCGGCCTCTTGCTAGAATCGTCCACCTCACCCCTTTCTGAAGAGCATCTTCGCTGCAGGTTGTATCCTTCCAGGGAAACCGCCATCTCAGGCTTGGGTGAGGCAATTACACGAAAGTTGCTAGAATTCAAAGGGCCAGAAAAGGGGTCGACCTTCTCCCCTTGCAGCATCCCACCTGGCCTGCTGCTTGCTGTCTCCGCCTGTCTCTCCTCCACGTCTGGTCCACGTGTCGGTAGGAGCCCACTGACTCATAAAGACACGGTAAGGGGCAAACGCACCCACAGCCGGGTGTTTCCAACAGCTGAACCACGCTGTCTCGCCCAACACCTGGGGTATCAGAGCCCTGCGCAAAGCCCAGGCCCGCGAAGGGATGCTCTCTGGCCAGCCTCTCCCCAGCTCCACCTGATCCAATTCCAGCTCATCCTCACCTTCCCTGGTCTCTTTTTTTAGGTCACTTTTGTTCCATGTTTCAATGCTAGTTTGCATTCACCTTTGCAAGGCCTTTCTTTAGATTCACGCAGCCTTCTTGTGCCAAACTTGTGAGATACCTTTTACCTTTTCTGGAGTACTTGCTACAAAGCCACTTGGCAGCAAACTCATTAAGTACAGGATAGAACAAATCCAGCGGCCAAGCCAGTTAGCAGTTGGGCAAGGTGGGAAGGAAGCAGCGAGGCCCCTGAGCCTGCACCTGGGCAGGTGCTCGTCTGCACACATTCCCCTAGCACGAAGCCACCCTGCAACCCACTTACTGTACTGCAGGACTTGTTAAGTAATGCAAGGCGTGAGTAGTGTCACACTGGTCACGTAGACCTTTATAAAGCAATGTATCGATGTGAGGCCGACTTGCCAACAGCTGGCAGGTGGTATCTCCCGCCGGCAAGCAGGTCCCACCGCTCTCCTCTCAGGGCAGCCTGCTCCTGTTCTGTTGCCGCCTCGGCTTAGGGATACCTGAAGCTCTTGAGGAACACCTTTATGAAATGCAGCCAAAGCAGAAAACGTGGGCAGAGCCCCATGAAATCCAGCACCAAGGGAGCAAGGCACACCCAGGCCTGACACACATCTGGGCCACCTGGCTCCTGGCAGGAGGAGGCTGCTGTGGCCACCAGCTCCCTGGCACCAGTCTGTCAGCTTGAGCCCCTCGGTCCAGCCTCCTTCGTGGTCAGTAGGGAGATACTTCTCAGGCTCCTGCTGCCTCAGCTCAGCCCTCCCACCCGCAGGGAAACACAGAAAGCTGTGTACTCCCCGCTACTCCCCTCCACCCACTCCTGCATCCTGCTAGCCTGTCAGGGAGCTGTGGCTTCTCAATAAAAGTTATGCACAAACGTGAACACCTGAGACAGAGCTGGGTATTTGTTCATTTTATTCTTTTCCAGAAGTCAGTTACTCTTATAAAGTACCTTAATTATTAGCACCCAAGACAATTAGGGAAAAGTTTTAAATGTTTTTGTCTTCTAAGAGTAAAATCACCTGCAACTGGAGAACGGGCTGGTAAGCTCGTTTGGCCACACGCGAGGGAAGCATTGCGCTCAGTCGCTACAGCTTCCCGGGCCAAACGGAAGTGCCGTAAGTGTGACATCACATCACCCAGCCCCCAGGCAGCAACGTGCTGGGCCACACTCGACTCTGTCTTCTTATCTTAGAAAGACACCACCTCACTTTACTGTATTGTGTGTGTTTTGGAAAAGCAGTATGGTGTGTTATGTCTAGCGGGGAGTACTTCCTCCCTCTGTCCTTTCTGCAGCCCAACCGTCTGAGGCTGTGCTAGAAGAACCGTGTTACTGTACATGTCGCTGGGACTCTGACGGTGCTCCTCCATAGCACAAGCTGACGCTGAGTTCTGAGCTGTCGTCCACAGCTGCGTGTCTGCATGGTGTCGCATCTGTTGTACCTTTGGGGAAAATTGTATGTAAATGTACAGAAATAAACATGTTGCCCCATTAACAGAGTTCCTCTGGACTGTCTTCCCTACCTCACCTGATGGTATCCAACGACAGGCATCTCACTACCGTGATACGAGTAATAAAATCCTCCATGTTTATTCAGACCTCGCCCGCCACTGCTTGCGCTGCCTCTGAAAGCTGAGTCTTCGACTGCCCCAGGGGGCGGTGGGCGGCGGGCAGCCTCTCACTCTGCTTTGAGAGTCCAGTCTTAAAAGGCAGTCAGAGACTGGATTAACCATAAACTGTTTATCTAATGCCATTCTCAGACCGCCTGACAGATGAGGGAGGGTCATCAGTAAATTTAAGAGGCGTTTTTTCTCCTGTGTTCACTTATGTTCTGCTGACCCGTGGCCTGAAGGTTCCTAGAGAGCTCAAGAAATGAGTATCTTACACTGTGACTGTGAGGAAAGACTGACTACCCAAAACTCTCTTCTCTAATGTAGTGTTTTTTAACCAAAAGCCGATATTTCTTTAATAAAGGATTTATACCAAACTCTTCTCTCCATAGCCCTGATTTTGTGTCACTTACTACTCTCTTCCTAGAAAGGTGTCCACTCTGCTTTGTAAGCTGCCATCGTGCAGGCGAGTCCTCCTTTGTGGGACGTCTGCAAAGGAAGGAAGCGCCTGGGACCCAGACGTACCCCTCTGAAGGCCCCTGCGTCCAGCCAGCGTCACCACCGTCAGTGCCACCCCTGCGTCCACGCGAGACTTCTGCCACTGCAGGGAACATGTTTCAGGGCCCTAAACTGTCTGCCTCCAGCAACTAAAGCGTTCGGATGGACCCCAAAGATTAGAAAGTTCTTTGCCAGCGGTCCTCAACATTGCCTGCGCAGAGAAACACTAGGGGAGCTTTTCAACCCTGCCGAAGCCAGACCCTGTGAACCTCTGCGGAAGGGCCAAGACTGGAATCCATTTCACGTGGTAGAAGGAAAAAGGCTAAGGATTACGAATGACCCAAACAGGCACCTGAGATACTTGGGACTTGGGAGAAAAGAGAAAGGTGAAGGGAAGATAATGAAATGTTAACAGGAAGAGCAAGAAGGGCATGAAGCCTTTAAATCCATAAAAATCAAGGAGATAAAACTATAATTGACATCTACCTGCCACGGCACTTAGAGTTTGCAAAGCATTTCTACGCTCTTCATACTAACAAGAACCCATCAAGATGGGGATTATTCCCATTTCATAGATGAGGACACAGGGCCCAGAGAGGTTTGAGACTTCGCCAAGAACACAATGTAGTAAGCAGCACAGGGTGGGCCCGCAAGTCTCCCCAGGGGAGAACACAGCAGAGTTTCACTGAAATGGGAAGGAAATAAACGCATCAATTCAGAAACCTCAGGAACGCATACATAAACCTAAAGCATACACATAAGACTTACTGCCTTAATTCTAATTGGGAATGTACAGAACAGGGTCGTGACTGATTTGAACCCTTGGATTATTAGATTACAGCCTTCGACCCCAATAAAATCCCATTTCCATCGCTTCTCTCTGCCGCTGACAGTCAGCTGAGGGCGTGCGCACTGCCCACCTGGCTTTCCGCCTGCCCCAGGTGATCAACACGGCCTTCGGGCCCACATGCTGGTGAGAAGGAAAACGTGATCACAAGAGTAACCCTTTAAAAACAAAATGTGCACGCAAGCTGATGGCAAAATGAAATCCAATCCATTTATTTAAATGTATATTGTACTTAAGTTACAAATGTTCGCCTCTGCCACTCAGCTAGAACTTTTCCGGAAAAGTCTCCATTTCTTCTTTGATCCTGTTTTCTACAAGTAATGCGAAGTTACTGTCTGTGTTTTGAAGGTTATAGCTGACAAACACCTGTTTGTTGGTCTTCCTGGCTAAAAAGAGAAAACACATTGACACAGCCATGGCGGAAACGCTGCAGGTCCTGGGTTCCCCACACCTGCCTATGGCTGGGAAACGCCCGGAAGGAGAGAATGGGGCTGCAGGGGAGAAGGAAGTTCCAATTTTTGACTCAAGACAGCTGCAGACCCCGTCCTCGTCTCCAGAACGGTGGCTCTTACGTATGGTCCCCACGGCCGTGGCACTACCTGCCACCTGTTAGAGAGGCAGACCCTCCGGCCCCTGCAGACCTCCTGAATCAGAAAGTCGGGGGTCTGGGCAGCAATCCGAGTTAACAAGCCCACCTGGTGACCCACACCCTAAAGTCTGAGAACCGCTACTCTACATAGAGGGTTTTTTTAGTGTTTCTATTTTTTTTAACTTTTAAAAACACAAATAATGTTAAAGTATTTAAAATAAAATATTAAAGTTCTCCTTCAGTGCCAGCACTCTAGCACTTCCACTTCCCGCCGGAAGGCAACCGTGCATTTCTACGCATTTACATATATGACACACACGTACACATACACACATGTAGATGCTACGTACACACGTGTGATTTTCTGATACTGAACTCAGTTTTAGCCCCTTTCTACAGAATCAATAATAAATAGTTGAGGTGCGTTGGTCCAAGTGCGAAACTCGGGCAGCGTCCCACGCCCGGAATCTGAAGGGCAAGGTGACGTCTTGAGGACAAGCGGGCAGAAACCCTAAAGCAGCTCACTGCTGACTGCACCAGTGCAGGGACCCCCACCCCCACCTGACACCACAGGACCACAACCCTCTCAACCGAAACGCAGAAGGGCGGCGCTGGAAGGCTGGGCACACCAGGCCACGGGCACCGTCAGCAGAGGCTAGTTTAAAACACACGTCACTGGATTCCATCCAGGTGACGATTACACCCTGGTTGCTGCTGTCTTACCTACAGTCCCATCAGGAAATGTCGGGGGGCAGAGTGGCTCCAGGGAGTGGGCCAGGCCCTGCCATGGCCCGGAAACCTCTTTGGGCTTCATTTGTTAATCGAGGAAGGGTAGATAGAATCTCAGAGACATGTTTTTCAGCTGTATGAATTAATCCTTTATTAAAAGGATTTGTTCTGTAAAATCTGGATTCGGTCGAAAGGCCGCATTCATGGATCCAGAAGACCACATGTGGCCCTAAGGCCATAGGTTCCCTACCCCACACTGGGACTTGCCAAGACTGGCTGGGAAGAGACTGTCAAGTCACACACCCTGCCCTCTCTGAGGGGGAAGAAGGTCCCTTGTCGCCCAAGGGGACCCACTACAATTCTAATTGCCGTAATTGCTAAGACAGGATTTCCAGGGAGCAAAGTGGTGTCTACCACATCGGCTCCCACAGACCCAGCTCTGCCCTCAGAGCCACATGTAGCCAGGTCCCCTTGTCCACACCGAAGCCTGCACTGCTCCTAGGCCTTCTCTTCTCTGACTTGCTTTGATCTTCTGCCCAAGACACTATTTCAGGACACCTCTCCCTTTTCACCATAACGCATTAATGAAGCATTTTCACCTGTAGGGCCCAGACCCAGGCCAGAGACAACTGACACAGCACAGGACTTTGCTGGACGCCTTCCTGACCCGAGCACCGTGCGTCGCCAGTCCCTGCAGAGATGCCGGCAGCCGCCGCGCGCCACTGACATCTAGCCACTGAGGACCGCTCCCGTTCTGCACGCAAACTGGTATGAAATCCCCACCTTACAGACATTCTGGAGCCTACTGTCCCTTATTGGCATAAAACCTACTCATGAGCCGCCAGATGAGCTCACACCGTCCTTCTCTACCAGAGTGCGTCTCGGCAAGCCCGCCCCGCGTTCTGCCTCCATAAACATGAACCCTGTGCCTTCATCTGACCAGGCGCGAGCACACAGTGACCTGTCGGGTACAAGTGTGTTACCCCTCACATGCTGACAATCACACAGTGCTGCGCTTAGAAACGAAGGCGCACCGTGTCTTCAACTTACTTTCATGTGGTTCAAGAAAAAAAATGATACAAACACAAAGGGAAAGAAACTGGGAGATCTGGGTAAAGACCAAACAGGAATTCTTTGTATATTCTTTCCAACTTCTCTTGTAAATTTAAAATTTCTTCCTATTAAAAAGTTATCAAAATAACTTACTAGTCAGGTATCTCTTAACTCCAGGGTAGAGAAAAAATATCCTGCAAATCCCTAAAATGCTGACCTCTGTGCACAGACGTGGGTGCGGTGAGTCTGGGGCGGCCTGCTGGTGACAATCCGCCCTGCCCTGCCTCCTGTGCTGGCTGGTGTCCCTCCTCTGCCGTGTGCCTCAGTGGGCCTGAGACAGAGATTCCTGTTTGTTGGGGACCAGGAACATCCCTTGCCCAGGACCCAGAGGGGCTGTGACTGACTGCAGAATGGAGGCAGCTGGGACCACCGGGGAACAGGAGGACTGAGCAGGAAGCAGGGCCGCCTTCCTGCTCATGGTCTCGGGGCATCCAAACACTGGCCATGGGCACTCGGGGCTGGGGAAGGCAGAACACGTGCGATCCTTACCTGCCCACCTGCACTTATAGGAAGTGTGTGCTAGAGTGTAAGGGGGTGGAGCCTTCAACCTCACGGTCTCTGTTTAACCCCCAATCTACGCCACACTCACAGACCAGGCCAGTCTCCCTTGCAAGCCCTGAAGGGTGTCACACTATGAGTGAAGGGCAGTCCCTCCCGCACAGTGGTGACACCTGCTCCACAGGCTGCACCAACTCCCTGGGAGGCTACCTTGAGCCGCAGCCCACGGGGTGCTATGGGCATCACTCACGCTCTCCTCCCATGAGGAGGTGATGCACTTACGGGAGGGAACTAAATCAGCTCGTTGACTCAAGGACACAGCCAAGGATTATGTGGGAGTCCCTTGGGATCATGCTGGGCCTGAGACAGTGGTGGTGACAGGTGAGCACAGATGTGCCCCTGTAAAGACACAGTGTGCAAAGGTCTGAGCTTTCCCGCAGTAATGAGGTGACTGTACTTGATATAAAGAGTCTTTGCTTCCAAAGCGACTTGCCTCGTGGATCCATTAAACAGTGGGGCTCCCTGGCTGGCCACAGGTACATACCTAGGCGCTGGGCGAGGCCAGTGGAGGTCGTGTCAGAAGTGTCTCCAAGGAGGGAGGTGGACACCGGGATGGAGTCCTGAAAGGAAAACAAAGAGGACACTGTGGCTTCTCCACCTGGAGTGGGCCGGCCACACTGACTTTCTGATTCTTCATAAGGGTGGCAGTGGCAGTTCCTGAGGGGGCAGACACAGGTGCTGAAGGGAAGAGGGGCTGGCATCTGCCAACAGCCAAGCAGGTGGACCCCCCAGTGCATATAAGGTCAGTACAGCTGGGACAGACAAAGAGAGGTCACGCTGCAACCAGAGTTCTGTTAATCAGTTTTAAGGCTGATTTCACATAAAGAGTTCATTTTGGTGTCGGAAACTCCAAAGCATGCTGAAGGGCAACAGAGCCAAGGGAAGCAAACAAGATCATTACGGCCACAGAAAAAGACAGCGAATCCCAGGGTCTGTGTGCCCCGGGCCTCGAGGCCACAGAAGCCAGAGCCAAGGCAGGATGCCTGGTCTCCTCATCTCCGCCTGTGGAAGAACACACTGCTCCAGTCCCTGCAGGGTCATCGGGGTGCTTTAAGGTCAATCAGTGCCCTGTGACTTTGAGAAAGGGCACCAGTCACCAGCATCCAAATAGCGAAAACAACAATTTCTGAGTACACTTGGCCAATCTCACTTCAGGTAAGAAGCAATGAAAGGAAACAAACAGTATAAATGATGTTAAGATAAATAAATGGGTCACTTTTGAAATCTGGAAGTAATCTTACTCCCAATTACTTTGGAAGTGATCTCTCTCACCATTAAAAAGGTCTAGCTTAAAAGGAAAAACTCCACTAACTTGTAATATGGCCTAAATTGCTTTTATCAAAATAGCAGACTTCTAGGAGAAACAGCCTGGGTACGGGGGCCAGGAGTCTCAGGAAGTGGCAAGGTTTACAGAGCAACAGAGGCTTGAGAGTTTGGTCCCTCACCCTGTCCTAGAGGAGACCAGTGAACCGAATACACGCCTGCTATGTGCCAAACAGACCAAAGGGACTGCACCTCATCTCCTAAGGGTTCAAAGCCACTTCTAGGCAAGACAGAATCTGTTCAGGTATATAAAAGATAGGAGATCAAAAAAACACAGGAGAAAGATGAAAGCATTAACTGCATGCTTTTTGTTGAAAAAGATACAAAAATATGATCTTGATTCATGTACTTGCTGCTTACAGATTTCAAGTTCAACATTTAGCTGTATGGTCATAATATTTACAGATAAACCTCCTGGAAAAAGAAAATGTATCTTACCAAGGTTGCCCTTTTCCACCAAAAATAAAATTTTAAACCCCATCATATTATCCTTCTGAATAGTTCATTACTTCCCAAATCCCACGAGACTCTGGTCTCCCAGCAGACGCATGCCCAGATGGCTCCACTGCCCACAGCAGGCCAAGGGTGTCCGAGCAGGCAGGAGCCCAGGTCCCAGGCCAGCTTCCCTCAAGATGGTGGCTCTTGGCATCATCTAATCCTCTAATCCTGCAGCCTCTCTGGGGACCACAAATCCCTGCTCAACCCAAGGAGGCTGGCTAGACAGGCAGCAGGGTTTTGTGGTTTCCGATCTCTATGGTCCTGTCACATATGTGCAGGTTTCAGAGACGGGGAGGGAAAAGCCCTCACAGACCCTTTGGTACCATTCTCCACACGTGGGCTGGCAATCTTCCTGGGAAGAGCCAGACAGTAAATAGTTCACGCTTTATGGGCCACAAGGTCTCTATTACTGCTGCTCAACCCTGCCACCAAAGTGCAAAACCTGCCACAGACTCTGCCTGCATGGACGGGCATGGCTGTGTTCCAGTGAAACTTTATTATTAATACAAATATAGACGGAGGGCCAACACACAGGCCACAGGAACCTTGTGTTTCCTGCCTGAAGCTAAGGCCACATGTCTTTTCCCAACTGACTGGGCCCCCTGCCTCTGGAGGGAACATCCAGGCACATGATATGGCCAGAGAGTGGGACTGGACTTCTGACAGATCAGGTAACAGAGCCTGGCTCCTGTCCCTTTTCCTGCCTGATCTTGGTACAGTGTGACTTTCCAGTTGAGAAAATACACCCCACTGGGAGCTGTGACCACGATGTGGGCAGACCACCAAAGCAGTCCAATGAGTAGCTTGCTTACTTACTAGCTTCCTCGTCCAGACCAGCTCCACGCAATGGGCCTGGAAGGTCAAGGAAGCGACACCAAGTCTTCCTCGTGCACGGTCCTGACCCCAGGTGGCCCACAGCCCTGAGCACTGTCTATTACTAGATGAGGAAAGACAGAATGTGGGGTGGCTCCAGAGCAATGGCCCTGCCCATCACCATGGTCCCCCATGCCGCCTCCTTCCTCCAACAAAAGGCCTAGAATTGCCATCTGCCCACAGGCTGGGACCCTCGAGAGAAGCAAAAAAAAGAAAACGCCCAGGAAAAGAAGAGAAGGGAATGCAGAAGCTGTCTCCTTTCCTAGGCATTTCCGGGTGCTGTCGTGCACAACTAGGACTCACCGCATGACTTCCCACCGTCCCCAGTGCCCTCGGTCCTCACTGCCTGACTAGCTTCGGAGTAGCCCTCGGTGAAAGGGCCTCACTCATTCATTCAACAAGGACTTAACGAACAGCTTGTCAGGGTCACCAAACAGACAAACCTCACCGTAGAACCCACGGAACACTCAACTGCACCGAGTGGGAGTGCTCCAGCCGCCAGGAGGCCAGCGCTGCTGTCAGTAAGCAGCGAGGAGCACAGAGGGGCAAAAGGGCCTGGGAGGTCACTGCAGAGTCTCAGGATTATGCCGAGTTCACCTCGTGAAAGGTTTTGAGCAGAGGAAGGAAAATATCTGACTTCATTCTTAAAACTATCACTCTGCTGGTTATAAGAAAGTGTTGTGGGTTGAATTATGTCTCCAAAAAAGATATGTTGAAGTCCTAACCCCTGGGTACCTGTGAACATGACCTTATTTGGAAATAGGGTCTTCGCAGATGTAATTAAGATGTAAGATAAGGTCATACTGAAGTAGGGTGGGCCCTTAATCTAATACAACTGACATCCTTTAAGAAGAGAAGAGGCTGGTGCAAGTGGCATTTACAACTGATAGATCACAGCCAGCTACAGAGCTCTCTGTTCCTTCTTCACTCCCACTGCTCCACTCGACTAGCCTAAAATAAATAAATAAAATTTTAAAAAAAGAGATGAGAGGAAACACAGACACACAGGGAGAAGACGGCCACGTGATGTCACAGGCAGAGACTGGAGAGATGCATCTACATGCCCAGGCCCACCAAGGACTGCCAGCAACCATAAGAAGCCAAGAGAGAGAGAGGCACAAGATGGTTCCTCCATCAGGGCCTCCAGAAGGAACCAAGCCAGCCAACACCTTCATTTCAGACTGCAGGCCTACAGAACTGTGAGAGAATAAATCTCTGTTGTTTTGAGCCACCCAGTTTGTGGCACTTTGTTACAGCAGCCCGAGGAAACTAATCCAGGTTGCAAAAGGGGAAGCAGGTTGGCCCAGGATGGCAGGGTGAAGGGGGTGAGGAGTCTGGATCCCTGCATGCTTTCAAGACAGCAGTGCCTACAGGTTCGCGACATTAGGCACGTGGAGCCTGAGAGAAAGAGGAACTGAAGATGACTTCGAGGCTCTGACCCTGGGCACCCAGGAGAACCGACGTACTTTACAGAGACGGGCTGGCTGTAGAGGAGAGATCAGGAGTCTGTTCCTGAATGTGCCTAGTGAGAGATGCCTGGCAGACATCTAAGCGGAGACGCAGACATCTAAGCGGAGACGCAGAAGTCCCAAGTTCTGGAAAAACTTGTCTGTACTGGAGATGTAAATAAACGTCAGTGTGGTCAAAACAGAGGTGGCACGGAAGCTAAGAGGCCGATGGCGCCCCAGGACACTCCAGCCTACAGAGACCCAGAAGGGGAGGAGGCAGCCCAGGGACGGCGGACCGGGAGAGGGGCTCCGGTGGGCCACGCACCTGCCCGGCCGCACATAGCTCCCTGGAGCGGACACGGACCTGGAAGCTCCCTCCGACAGCACAGGAAGAGCCCGGAAGAGTCCGGGGGAGACAGCGGGGAACCCCAGCGCCCCGAAGGCCCCTGCGGTAGCCCGCCACCCGGCCCCCAGCCCCGGCCGCCCCCGCGTACGGCACTCACGTAGCGGCTGCACATGGCCACGGCGAGGTTGCGCAGGTGCGGCGTGGCGCCCACCCACAGGAAGAGCGAGTCCGTCAGCCGCATGACGTGGAAGTGGACGAGCTGCTCCCACAGCCTGGCGCTGAAATTGTGCAGGGAGACGTCTCCGGCCGCGGAGGCCAGCGGCCCCTCCATGCCTCCCGGCCAGCACCGGCCGCAGCGTCCAGCCGCCCCGGTGCCGCCGCCGCCGCCGCCGAGGCCCAGACCAGGCGAGCGCGCGCCGAGAGGCCGAGCGCGCCTTCGTTTTCGCTTCCGGAGGGGCGTGGCCTGCCCGGAGGGAGGGGCGAAGCCGGAGGGGCGGGGTGGACTTGGGGAGCGGGGCTGGAGGGCGGGGCGGGCCTTCGCTTTCGGTTCCGGCGGGGCGGGGCTGGCCAGGAGGGCGGGGCGAAGCCGGAGGGGCGGGGCGAAGCCGGAGGGGCGGGGCGAAGCCGGAGGGGCGGGGCTAAGCTGGAGGGGCGGGGCGAAGCCGGCGGGGCGGGGCGGGGCGGGCCTTCGCTTTCGGTTCCAGCAGCTCTGCGTCGTGTGGGCGGGGCCTGGCCTCGCTGTCCCACCGCCTCTCCCAGCACTCCTGCACCGCTTTGGACGCGCCGGGAAAACCCGCCCTACTCGTGGAGTGAGACGGTGACCCCAGGGAGCCCACGCGCGCTCGGAGCTCGCCCTCCCTTTGTTCCCAGTTATTGACAAGCAGCACTGACTGGCTGAAGCTAACCGCGGCGTCCTCCCACGCCTTGACACGTCACCCTACAAAGACTTGCACTTTTAATTAGATCCTTAAGCACCCTGAGAGCAGCCACCTCCCGTCATCCTCCTGGCAGCCTTTTAACTCCAGGCAGGCCTCGAACGTAGCTAGCCTTAATTAATTATGGCAACGATATTGGGAGAAAGCCTTTAAAGGGAAAACTACGTGGACTGAGTTGGGGGCGGAGGGGCAGGCACTCTGTGGGACTCAGACCCCCACCCCACCCCGGCCGCAGCCCCGTCCAAGCACGGCCTCGGCTAACCCCTTGCCCTCTCTGACACCCAGTTTCCTGGCAAAGTGGAAATAAGAATAGGTACCTTTCGGAGACGCGGAAAGGATTACGAGACATTACATGCATGGGAAGCACCAAGAATCGTCCCATTATCATCCTTCCTCAGGGACCCTTTAATTTTAATCACTTCGAGACACTACCGATTTGAAATGAGGAGGACCTCAATGGGTTAAGGGAGAATGTGGTAAAAGCAGGTTCTATTACATTGCAACTGACTTCAGGGGTTTAAGTCAGAACCATAAGAGACCTGCTTTTTAAATCTCTAATAGATCTAAGTTGAGTAAATTGAAATTTAAGAGGGTATTTTTTCATAGTTTTGTTCTATTTGCTAATTATCGATGATTCAACAATATAGTTGATTTTCAGGCCAATATTTTAACAGCTTTATTAAAGTATGATTAATATATAATAGCTACACATATTTAAAATGTGCAAATTGAAGTTTTGACACATATATAACCTGTGACACCATTGTTGCAATCAAGATAGTGAACACGTCCAAAGCTCCCTCTTGCCCCTTTGTAATGTTAATGGAAAAACCAAACTCTGTAAAATATTTTAAAGAGGCTTATTCTTAGCCGATATGGGTGACTATAGCCCAGGCAAAACACAAACCCAAGAGGCCTTGAGTTAAGTGGTCCCCAGGCGGTCAAATTACAGTTTGGTTTTACACATTCAGGGAGGCAGGAGTTATAAGCAAAGACATAAATCAATTCATGGAAGGCATACATTGGTTTGGCCCAAAAAGGGCATGTCTTGAAGCAGGGACTTACAGGTCATAAGTAAGAGATTTCTTAATTCGTACTTGGTTAAAAGAACAAAATTTTGTCTAAAAATTTGAAATTAGTAGAAAGGAATATTTTAGATAAGGACAACTGCTAATCGTAGAACAAGCCCCAATGTACAGGGTCAAAGTGACCTGTTAAGCAAATTGATGGCCTACAGGTGTGACTTAACCCTTGCTTGGCATGGCTTTAGGTCCTATTTATAATTTAGTATCCTATTCCCACAAAGAGTCTGGTTTGTCAGTCTTATAATCTGTATTTTAACATTAATATTGGTCAGTTGTCGTATCTAAACTCCAAAAGGGAGGGGGTATAATGAGGCATGTCCAACCTCCTGTCCAGTCATGGCCGGGAACTCAGTTTTTAGGTTTCTCTGGGGTCCACTTGGGCAGAAGGGGGTCCGTTCAGTCAGCTGGGGGACTTGGGACATTCGTTTTCGTTTACAGTCTTCACTCCCAGCTGCCTCCACCACCACTAATTTGTTTTCTATCACACCAGATTAGTTTGCATTTTCTAGTTTTATGTAAGTAGAATCACACAGTCTGCACTATTTTTCGTCTGGCCTCTTTTATTCACCATAATTATTGTGGGACTCTTCCATGCTGTGTATATCAGTAGTTCATGTCTTCATGCTGTAAGCAGCGCTCCACCTCATGGCAATGCCACTGCCCGTTCATCCCCGGCACGGGTTGATGCTCATTTGGGCTATTTCCAGTTTGGGGGATATTACACTTTCCAAAAGAAAAAAATCACAGCAAATTTAGCTTAAAGATCTCAACTGGCTTTATCTGCAATTCTAGAATCGGGCATTTCTTTCCATGAAATACTGTAAGTGTCCCAGTGAGCCGAGCAGAGGAGGTGAGCTTATGGACAGAGATGGGTTGAAGAGAGCTCAGGTAAAAACAAAGAACGTATTAGTCTTTTTAAAGATACTTTTCTTGTGAGGTGGGTACAGGGAGACAGAACGTAACTGATTAATTGACATCAGGTTAATTGACATCGGGGTTAAAGCAGAGGGAATGTCATTATCATGCATTGAAGACTGAAACTGGCCTGTTTGGGAAATTCGCTGTTATCTCTCTCCTGATTTGTTGGTAGATGAGATGACAACTTAGTTTGGGTTTGGTGACAGGGAACTTTAACATGGTGCTTCCGTTTGATTTTAGTCTGGTCTATTGGTGCCTAGTGCAGAAGCTTAGTCCAAAACAATGGCCTCCTATAATTTTTACTTAACACAATAAAGTTGCTGTGAACATGTGTACAAGAAAGTCTGGGTATGGACATATGCTTTCATTTCTTGTAGATAAATACCTAGCGTTGACTGTATCATATGGTAGTTGTATATTTAACTTTTTAAGAAGCTGACAAACTATTTTCCATAATGATTGTACCATCGTACATTCCCAGGAGAAGTGTATGGGAATTCCAGGTCCGTCGCATCCTTGTCAAACAGCAAGGACCATATCAACTACTTGGTATGGTCAGTTGTTTTCATTTTAACCATTCTAAGAGGTATACAGTGGTATCTTATTGTGGTTTTAATTTACATTTTCTTAATGATTAATGAAGAATCTGTGAAATTGTGAAATATGTACAGTATTTGGTCTTCATCCCATCTCCAGGCATACAACTCCTAAAATTCTTGGATTCTTCAAAGTAATAAGAGTGTCTTTTGTATGATAATGAGTTGACTGCTGGCTGGCAGCACCTAGGTAGCTCCAGGGTGAAGGCTGGTCACCAGAAAGACCAAGGCAAGATTAGAGGTTGGACTTGCAGGCCCATTCCCCAACCTCCAGTGATTACCAGTGGCCAGTGGTTTAATCAGTCATGCCTCTGCAATGAAGCCTCCATAAAAACCAAAAGGCCAAGGTCGGGGAGCTTCCAGATAGCTGAACACACGGAGGTTTCTGGAGGGTGGCCCACCTGAGAAGGACATGGACGCTCTGTGCCCCTTCTCCCATACCCCACCCCACACATCTCCTCATCTGTGTGCCTTGTAATATCCTTTGTAAACAGTTGTGTCCTGAGTTCTGTGAGCCACTTTAGCAAAGTAATTGAAGCCAAAGAGGAGTTGTGGGAACCCTGATTTAGAGCTGGTCAGTCGGAAGCACTGACAAAATAACTTGGCTTGCAACCAGCATGGGAGTGGGGGCGATCTCGTGGGGCTGAGCCCTCAACCTGTTGTGAGAACATACTAGGAGAAACTGGGTTTGTTTTTTCTGCTCAGAACTTCAATTCATTTCACACCATGCAAGTCTTTCCTTGAAGGAGACCTGGTAGTGATGCAGCGGTGTTCCGGTGAAGGGAGGGAAGCCCCCTGAACTCGCCCTTCACGAGGGAATGAATTCAAGAGTGAGCCAACTAGTTTTATTGAGACAGAGACAGACAACAGATCCTACTCTACAGACAGAGTAGGGGTCCTTGCAGGGAAATGGTAACATTTTTAAATGTTCAAAAACCCATACATTACCAGCATTGTATTGAAATCAGGCCATAAAGGTTAATCATAAACTGCCATCACAAAAAGGTAAACACAGACAGTCTGTAAGGCGTCTTCGGTGGTCCTGGCTATGACTTGCTGGCGACTTCCTTGTTCAGGGTGGTTTGGGTCCAGTATCCGTCAACAGGGCTGCACTTAGGCTCACTGGACCTTGCTTTTCTGCCTTACCCCCACATTAGCCGCACATCTGAGCATCTTTGGAGATGCCATCACAGTTAACGACGGAGATTCCTGAGGATGTGGGGGGATGGGCCGGGGCGCAGATGGACAGAGGAGGGCAGCTCTCAGTGTAGCAGGGCATGTAGGAGGTAAGAACAGGGTCCAATGAAGATAAGGATTTGAGGAAAGGGAGGAGGAGTTGTGGGAATCAAGCCTGATCACCTGTTTTCTTTGTAAAACCAGAAGCAGGGTTATCTGCTGAACTTGAGCTTGGGTAGGGTCAGGGCTAGGGCCTGCACGGAAGTGTAGGGGTCCCTCGTAACATCACCTGAGTCATCCAAAGAGGTGGGGGAGGGGCCCAGGCCACAGGACCCACTGGCCACATCACCTACTGTGCACCGCCCACAAGCTGCTGCCCACTTGAGTGTACAGCTGAAGTACCAGCTTGGAGATGATACGTATGAGGATGGAGCCACTCCCGGGCACCTGCGTGCACTGTGAATGGAAGCATCTTCTATAGTGCTGGTCCACAGCAGGAAGACTAGTTGAGGCAGGGAAACAGGGAGTGGAAGCATGAACAGCCCCACTCAACACTGCTCCCAGTGGCCCATCTCGGGACTTACGCTGCCCCAACCTGCACGGTGGACTGAAGGATCAGAGGTCCCATTTCCCAGGGGACACAGCACTGGTCCCCTTGAGCAATAAACTGTAGCTGCCACTGGGCTCCTTGTGTCCAGAGCCCGGCGAACTGAGAAGAGTCACCATCCTGGTAGGGGAAATTCGCCCTGCTCTTAAGGAGGAGATAGGGCTGTTGGCCCCTAGTGAGGCCAGGGAGGAAAATGTCTGGCATCCAGGTGATCTACTTGGTGCCACCGGGTACTCCTTTGCCCAATTGTGCCAGTAAATGGAAGAAACAGCAACTCCACTCAAAGAAGGGCAGATTCCCCCTCCCAGGGAAATAGGGGCCTGGGGGCCTGCAAGCATCATCCCCTGTAGGGATTTGTTGAGCTACTGAGAGCTGCCTTGCCCGAGGGTGCTGCCTGCAGGGGCTTCTGATGGAGACAAGGCATAAAGGCCTGCCCTTGGGCCCAGGGCGGTCAGCTCTGACAGCCTTTCCTCTCTGGAGCTCCAGTGCGGTCCGCTGAGGCTGCGAGGTCTGCACGGCACCTGCCCTTCTCCCTCTGCCCAACCCTGCTCCCTTTCCCTCCCTGCTCAAGGGTACTCCTCAGTAAATATAATAAATATTTATTTATTTAGAGAATCAACTCTCCCCGACTTGCTTTCTGGGGAACCCGAGCTGGGCTCAGGCTCCCATGGCCAGCTCTGACCTCACTTTGTGCATCCCTGTGCGCTTTCCTCCATGGCCCGATTGTGACCTGGTCTCCAGAGTGGTCGTCCACAGTCAGCTCTGCTCTCAGAGCTGCAGGAACACCCAGCTGCCCACTGGCATCCCCACCGACCGTCAGCAGCACCTGGGCCTCCACCCGTTCCCCTCCCCCGTCCGGCCCCCAAGCCCACTTGCGGTGCTGTCCCGACAGAGGGGAGGGCGCAGCTCTCGCTCCTGCTCTCGCTCCCACACCCCTCCCCCAGCACTGCCCCCTCCGCGGCCACACACACCACGCCCAGCTCCTGCCTGCCTGCTGCAGCGGCATCTGACTGGTCTCCTTGCTTCTTGTTTCACCGGCTTCCAATATGTCTTTCTCGCTCACCGTCACCAGACACATCTATCAAACCAATAAATCTGATCATGCTGCGTCCTCTAATAAAAAATTCTTCTGTGATGTCTCGCCCAGCACTCCCGAATACACACGTGGCTACGGGTCGGCTTCATGTCTGCCCCTTCCCTCACCTCCTGACTTTACACTCAGGTGGTTCTGAATTCTGAGAGGAGGCCAGAATCCCCCCCAGCGCCCCTGGGCCTGGGCCTGCCCTGGACTTTCCTGCCTGAGAGACTGTTCGCTCTCAAGGTCGCCCCAACATCAGCCCCTAGGGAAGCCTTCCCTGGCTGTAGGCAGGCCAGCTGCAGCTTTGCCCAGCCTGGATTTTCGCCTCTTGTAGAATAACCATTTCACGGAACGCCTTCCTGCATGCCCGCCTGCCCTCTCAGGAAGCGCGTAACCATAGCGACAGGCTCTTTCATCTTCAGCCTTGGCATCCTGCAGGGCAGGCGTAAAGCAAATACTGATTGCATGGTTGAGTAAGAGTACGCAGGGCCTTAGGCTCCGGTCCTGGATCCATCCCTGATTAGCCCTATGCCTTTATTCCAGGTCTCTACCTTAGCTGTAAACTGATAAGGTTGGCTTAGGTTGTCTCCAAGGCGCCTCGCAGAGCTGATGCCCTGTGAAGATCAGATAAGAGCGCAGACTGGTAAGGAGATCCCTCCATGCCACCCCGCCCTGCGCCGGAGGCTGTAATTCTGCAGGGAGCCGCTGGGTGGCAGGTGGGAAGGCAGCGGGCTGGGAGCACGGTCGATTTTGCTGCCAGTCCTTGGATTCCTACCCTTAACCAGAGCCCTGGGTCAGCGACAGTCTTTTCTCCAGGCTCTGCCATTGCAGAACACAGAAGAAGCAGTGGGTCCTGTTTCCCGGGCAGCCCACAGCCCGTGCATGCAAAAGCACCCGGCAGCAGAAGGGGAAAGGCCAGTTTAAAGAGAAAAAGGGACGCTGGCCTTGGGTGTTTGATTCCTCCCTCTCCTCTTTCTGCCACCAGTGTGGGCTGGGGGACGAATTTCATCAGGAACCAAGATTTACAGGGATTGAGAAGGTGGATAGGAAAACTGCTCTGTGGGACGACTTCTGTCAGCCTCCTTCCAGGTACGGAGAGGCAAGTCTGGGTTTGTGATGCAGTCGTCTGTATTTGGAGCGGTCCCTGGGGTTGCTCCTGGTGCCGTCAGTGAGTCATAAGAACTTCAGGGATGTTGACAGCACCGTGGAGTCACTCATGGACAGGATCCCTGGGCCTTTAATCCAAGATCGAACCCAAACTCAGTGATATGTCATGGTCAGTAATGTGGTTAGTAACAACCTGGGTTATGCTATGGTAACATTTTAACCCTGAAATGTCAACGCTCTGATGGAACAAAGCCTATTTTTAGCTCATGCTGAATGTGTAGTTTGGGGTGGGAGCAGGGGGTCGGGGTGAGGTGGGGGACTCTGCTTCATATCATCCCTCTCAACCCAGGCTGACGGCACCCCACCGGTCACAGCAGCAAAAGAGGGTACTCGAGGGTTGGGCCCGGCCTTTTTGTGTCCTGACCTACACGTAACACATCGCTTGCACTCATAGCCCATTAGCCAGAAATGGTCACCTGTAACCACCTACCTGCAGGGCGAGCTGCCAGATGTGGGGAGCAGATGGAATGTTTGAGGAACACCACTGTCCCTGCACCATAATAAAAATGATGATTCACTGCAAGTTCCTGCATCTGCCGAGCAGTGGTTCTCCAGATTTTCCATGAGGAGACCCTAAGGGCCTGGGGCCCAAGAGATAGCGCCCAAAGCTGTGTTCACCACCCCAAGTGACAGAACTCTTTAAGTCTTTTCTAATCTTAAGAGTATAAGATATTAATAATTCACATTCTGCTCCAAATCTGTCCCTACCGCAAACCCACCGAGCTATCTGCAACGAAGTCTCCTGCCTCCGTGACTCTAGGTGACCGGTCTGTGCTCCAATCGGAAGGTAAAACCCACCCCCAGTGTGAGTTCCCGTCTCTTCTCACCTTCTCAAAGGCATTGCACGAGCCACTGCTACCTCTCTCCCTGGTGTCAGTGGGTTTTACCTTTCTACTAGACTGTTCCTGTGGGTGAACAGACATATTTTCCCATCTTGAAAAAATCCTCCTTTGACTCCACGTTCGCTCTGATCACCTCCCCAGCCCGCACATGTCTGCCTCCCTCTACAGCGAAACCCCTGGCAAAGGCTTTCTGTGCGCTCTCTCCAATTCCTCTTCTCCCTTTCTGTCTTAAACTGTCACATAGCTTCCTTCCCCACACCTCACTAAACTGCTCCCACCGAGGTCACAACACTCTGTCTGTGGCCACGTCTCAGTCCCTTCCTTGCAGCATTGGACTTTGCAGAACACTACTCTGTCCTGGTGCTGGGGGCCCCTCCTCAGGCTCTTCAGCTGGCCCTTGGTCACAGCCCTGCCTCTGCTGTGGAAGTGCCCAGCGTCCCTGTTCTCCCCCACTGGGGGCTCTGCCAAGCCCATGCACACTGGTGACCCCTAGACTTGTGTCTCTGGAGCCAACCTCCTGCCTGAACTCCAGTGCATATACTCAGCTGCCCACTGACATCTCCATTTGAATGTGCTAGAAACTTCCAACTTGTGGGCGTTTCCCCACCAAGCCTGCTTTCCCACAGCCTTCCCCATCTCAGAACGCACACCTGCATTCTTCCCGGAATTCAGCCCAACAGCCTTGGTGTCTTCCTTAACTCCTGGTCCCAGCTGTCCTTCCTCCCTCTTCCCAAGTACAGACAAAACACTTTGGCCGGCAGCCACTTTCTATTTCACACGAAAGAACTCCTGCCCAAATTCTAGCCCATCCAGCCCTGGTGCAGAAGGATAAACAGGATAATCACATGCATTTGATCCAGAGGGAAAAGCTTCAAGTGGATGGAAACCTCACATCACTGTGATTCACAGGCAGAATCAAACTCAACAGGATTTTTTTCTGTAACTCTTCTTAAAATGTCAATACAGTTTTGTTAACCAAGGAAGCCTCAGTACAGCCTTGCCCTACCCAGAGGACAGCTCGGACGTTAGACTCTGGGCACCCTCCAAGGGGCATGGAGGAGCCATTCTGTCCTCACTCCACCCAACCCCTGCTGCTGCGGAGGCAGGGACAGCAGGAGCCCCAGTTCTACCCTCCCCTACCCCCCCTGCACAGGGCCAGCCCTGGCCCCTGGCTCTGGATGAACCACAAGTGATTAATGAAAAGATTCCTCCCCAGTCAGCCCGGCTTTCCACCCACTTGTTCTAGGAAGGGCAGCAACAAGAGCCGCAGACCGAGTGCAGCAAAGCCAGAAAGGGGTTTCCAACACGAGTGTGGCTGGGCAGGTGGCCCTCACCTTGCAGACCCCTGCCCCTACGTCAGCAGCCTTCCCCTACGCTGAGCTCCGCGGCCATCTATTAACAGGACTTGCTTGGCTCTCCAGGCACAGACCGCTTGTTGCAGTGACACAGCAAACACAAAACGATGGCCAGCAACAGAGAGCAGGGCACAAAACACCACGCGGGTCAGGAGTCATTGCAGGCTGGCAGGTAGCTCGGCCTGGGATAGGGGGACCGACCAGTTAGGCGGGAAGAAGGGAAGGGGGTGCGCTGGGCCAAGGGAAACAGGCGTGAGCAGAGCCCTCGGGCAGCGGGGCCCATGGGGTACAGTAGTCACATAACCGAAGAGCCTCACAGAAGCCCCAGGAGGGAGGGACCAGAACTCACATTTTCAAACAAGGAAATGAGCACTGGGAGGCACTGAGTCGCTGAGGGGTGGAGCTGAGGCTGGATCCCACACCCCCAGCAGAGCCTCCTCTCCCCAGCTGGAAGATGGTCATCTGAGGGGGATGGAGGGTGTGGACCCACAAAGGAGCTATGGCACGTCCAGCAAAGGAACTGAATTTAAAGGACACATAGGCTTCCAGACAAGGTCAGATGACATGCCCACAGTGGCCACCACCTCCCCCAAGTCGGCCCCCAAGCAGGCCCTGCAGGTGGACGGCAGTCCTGGGGCTCTGTCTCCAAAGCCAGTGGGAGTGTGTTCTGCCCTCTCACTCTGGGTTTCTTGTGGGATACCTTGGAATCCCCAATACAATCCCAAGATTCAATATTTCAGTTAAGGGTAGGTCTCAATGTGATTTTATTTTGTGACTATTAATGCTTTTTGTTTTATTTTTTTAAGAGATTAGAGTCTTGCCCTGTCGCTCAGGCTCGAGTGCAATGACGTGATCATAGCTCACTGCAGCCTTGAACTCCTGGGCTCAAGTGATCCTCCTGCCTCAGCCCCCCAGTAGCTGGGACCACAGGCCTGCATCACCACACTCAGCTAATATTTAAAACTTTTTTGTTGATGGCCAGGCGCGGTGGCTCACGCCTATAATCCTAGCACTCTGGGAGGCCGAGAAATGTGGATCGTTTGAGCTCAGGAGTTCAAGACCAGCCTGAGCAAGAGTGAGACCCTGTCTTTACTAAAAATAGAAAGAAATTGGCCAAACAACTAAAAATAGAAAAAATTAGCTGGGCATGGTGGCGCATGCCTGTAGTCCCAGCTACCTGTGAGGCTGAGGCAGGAGGATCACTTGAGCCCAGGAATTTGAGGTTGCTGTGAGCTAGGCTGATGCCACGGCACTGTAGCCTAGGCAAGACAGTGAGACTCTGTCTCAAAAAAAAAAAAAAAACTTTTTTGTTGAGACAAGGTCACGCTATACTGCCCGGGCTGGTTTTTAACTCCTGGGCTCAAGCAATCCTCCCGCCTCGGCCTCCCCAAGTGCTGGCATTACAGGTGTGAGCCACCACATCTGTCCTCCTTAATGCTTTTTAGCTGAGCAAGCTCATACATATGGGAAGGGGGAATCCTTTCCCAGATGGCGTGTACCCTTATTCGAGCTGGAAAATATGTGGCTGCACATATGTGTGATCGTGAAGGGTGTTACCTGAA
>CAUYSK010062027.1:0-15779 GCA_963575035.1 Avahi laniger | reverse complement strand
AGATCTCATAGAATTTGGCTATGAATCCATTTGGTCCAGGGCTTTTTTGTTGTTGTTGGGAGGCTTTTTATTAATATTTCTATCTTACTGTTTGTTATTGGTCTGTTTCAGGAGTTCTCTTTCTTCCTGGTTGACTCTTGGGAGGTTCTGCGTTTCCAGGAACTTGTGCATTTCTTCTATGTTCTCTAGTTCATGCATGTAGAGATTTATGTCATATTCAGGGATGATGTTTCGTATTTCTGTGGTATCAGTTTTGAAGTCAACTTTTCATTTCTGATTGAGCTTATTTCAGTCCTTTCTCTGCTCTTCTTGGCTAATCTAGAAAGAGTTCTGTTGATTTTGTTTATCTTTTCAAAGAATCCACTTTTTGTTTCATTAATTCTTTGTATTATTATTTTTTTTAATTTTCCATTTCATCTAGTTCTGCTCTGATCTTTGTTATTTTTTTTTCTTCTACTGGCTTTAGTTTTGGTTTGTTCTTCTTTTTCTAGTTCCTTGAGGTGTGACATTATTTTGTTAATTTGTGATCTTTTGGTGTTTTTGATGTTACACATTTAAGGCTATGAATTTTCCCCTGAGGAATGCTTTTGTTGTGTCCCATAGATTTTGATAGCTTGTGTACCCTTTGTAGTTTAGTTCAAGGAATTTTTTTAAATTTCCATCTTAATTTCATTCTTCACTCAATAATTGTTCAGCAACAGTCTGTCTAATTTTCATGACTGTATGTATGTTTGAGTGTTTCTCTCACGGTTAATTTCTAGTTTTATTCCGCTGTGGTCTGCAAAGGTACATGATATAATTTTGGTTGTTTTAATTTGTTGAGATCCATTTTGTGGCTTAAGATATGATCAATCTTGGAAAAAGTCCTATGTGCTGCTGAGAAGAATGCACATTCTGTAGTTTTTGGGTAGAATGGTCTGTAAATGTCTGTCAGGTCTATTTGATTTAGAGTTTGGTTTAAGTCCAACATTGTACATTCTTGTAATGACTTTTCAGTCCTTGACATTTATTTAATTTTCAGTTATTTGATGGCAAGGGTACATTTTTTCTGAAGAAGATATATGCTTATATATATATTTTTGACATGACATTGTATAAAGCAAATCTTACTAATTGGTATTCAAAATGTGAGAAGGATTAGTAATAAGCTGGATTTCTGTTTGTTTTTGTTCATTACTCACTTGTATTTCCATAATGTTTTATTCAAGTTTATCTTTTTATGCTGGGGTCTGCCAATCTTGTTATTATGTTGAAATCCTGTTCTATAAAATTAAAATAATTTCCCTCCAAGCTGGGATAAAACTTTAGTTATTTTTATTTATTTATTTACTTTGAGACAGGGTTTTGCTCTGTCACCCAGAATAGAGTGCAATGGGGTCATCATAGCTCACTGCAACCTCAAACTCTTGGGCTCAAGTGATCCTCCTGCCCCAGCCTCCCTAGTAGCTGGGATTACAGGGCACCATCACACATGGCTAATTTTTCTGTTTTTTGTAGATTTGGGGTCTTACTCTTGCTTAGGCTGGTCTTGAACTCCTGACCTCAAGCAATCCTCATACTTTGGCCTCCCAAATGCTAGGTTTATAAGTGCGAGCCACCACAACCTGCCCAAAAATTTATATTAACTTAACACAGACTTCTTTAAGAATACATGATTTATACCATCATAATTTTTATATCTAGTGCCTTTATTGATATCATGAACATCTTTACCTAATGCATATCCAATCCTTATATACCCCTGTCTGGTATAAGAATGACAGAGGCAAGGAAGGAATGAGAGATGAGATGAATGATGACTTATTTTTCAATATCTTAGAATGAAAGGAGTGTTGGCTTCTGTCATTTAAATTGCCATTTCCAACATGTTTAACTGTTAGTAAGTTAGTAAGCTACGGCTTACTAACTTGTCAGTTCCATGTAATAAACATTTATCGAACATGTACTAAGTATCAAGTCCCTGTTCCGTGAGGAACAGCAAGATGAATGAGACATGGCCATAGTGCTTCAGAAGTTCATGATCTAGTGGTTGAGACAAATGCAAACATAAATATTCTGATTCAACAGCTATAGCTCAGTGATAAGTAGAAACATAAAATTTTGTGTGGGAGTTCAATGTGGAGAACTCAATTTTCTCTAGAACTTTTCTAAGAAGGCTTTATAGTATGGTGAAGGTTGAACTGCCTCATATTTTTCACTCTGCTTGTATATCATGTCAATTTTCAAATTAAGATAGCCGAACCAGAGCTCTGGTAATTTGCTTTTTGACTGATGTGTTCCAGAGGCAAGTGTGATCCTTCCATGAGTGATGTGGTATGGAAGAGCTGATTCCTAGTAAAGATAATTACTGGCTAAATTCACCAAGTGTTCTCTCCAGGATTTAGATCAGATAGTTTGTAGATAGTTGAAATGTCCATAATGAAAGATGTTTGGGATGGAAACTTATTCAAAAAGAAAAATGCAAAAAGAGATGGGCAGAGGAACTACTTCTTTGGGCTGTCTTGCTTATGGAAGGCTTTGTTCCATCAATAACATAAACTGGACTGAAGCCCTCCGCTATTTGCCATCAAAAGATATACATAACTAGATTTTGACTTATAAGAACAATTTACCTTTAATAGATTTACAGGACATTATTCCAAGCAGAAATTATAGCTCAAATAAAAGTCTTTCAGAAGAGCATGGTAAGCTAACACATGTAGGCCAATATACGTAGAAAATGAGTTCATAGTCTACTTTCTAGATGTGATAAGAAAATGGAATAGTGTTTTGGGGCCATATTTTGAAAATATTAATATTTGAAGAAATTTATTGTTTATGCAATAGAGAATCACTTAAATTATCATTTAAAGCCTATGGAGTAACAGGAGTAGAAATACAGAGGACATACATCTTGGTTTGCCTGGAGCAGACCAGCTTTATCCTTACGGGTTCTAACATAATTATGAATGGTGACCTGTTTTATTCTCAAAAGTGTTTTAGTTTGGAGGATTAATTATATGGTCAGTCTAGTTAGAATATGTCTGTTTGGGAGGCTATTCATTTATATTATTTTTCTCACATTTGCCTGTGGATCATTCTTTTTAAAGTGCCTGTAGGTAATTTTCTATATAACAACATGCAAGTTGTGATCAAAATGAATAGACAGATTTCTGAAATTATTGCTGTTAGTTCTGGTCCAACTCTTGATGCACTTATTGAAAATGCTTAATTTCAAAGCACATACTGGCTCCTCGGCAGTTTCTCAGCACCATAATTAGTCAAATTTGGACAATAAAGAGCCTCATTAGTTATTCCTTTAAGCATTTGCAATACAAATATCTATTTGCAGAATAGGCTTTTTTTTCTGTTGCTAATAAATTTGTAGTTGATAAAAAGCAAAGCTGTATTTTTGTTAACAATTAGCATTTGATGTCTTTAAATAAATACACTGAAGGGTCAGCGGCCTGAATCTGAATGGCAATAGCCTTTAATATCATATGGCTTACCAAGAATGTAGTAAATAGTCCCCTCTCCCACGATGTAACTTCCTAGTGTAGTCAGAGGCATTCTCTTGTTATACAAATGGCCTATTTAAAGATAACATGTATACAAAGGAAAGTAATGGAAGGTCATTTCTAAGACTGGACAGATGGATGAAAAATTCCACAGAGTGCTTTGCCAAGCACCTGGCATTATTTGAATGACAGCTGATGATTAGAATCACAAAAAGGAATTTGTATTATCACAGGTGACAATGTGACTAATTGGAGAGGTTGCTTATTACAGAATTGGTCAGTTTCTGTTCAGCTACATTCAGGATCCAAAGACTGCAGAAAATGAATGCACAGTACACAGTGTTTTCTTAGAGAAACTAAATGAAGGTGGGAGGAAGAGGGGAGGAAGTCTTGCTGAGGGTGTAACGACTCACAGCAGGCTTGAGATGTGTGCTGCTGAGAAGATGCTCACAGCACAGTTTTAAAGTTGCAGAAGAAATAAGAGATAACATACCTTAAAGATAGATTTTTATGTCATTTTCTAACTACACTCGACCACAGCTTCTTTTGGAAGCATGAAAAATCTGATGGATTTGGGCCTCATTATGATATGTATTGCTGTTTCCTAGATAATAATATGCCACCAGGCATCTTGGCTGAATATTTTAAGAACTCAACAGTGCAGACTGTAAGTATCTGTGCTTCAATTAGAATATTCAGAGATTTTACATCTTTCAAAGGGGGTTAGCCAAAGGCTCCCCCACACTGCACACACTGCTGCTTTGCCTCTCCTTTATGCTTTATTGAATCTATTAGAAGACAAACATCTCTCAGTCGTCAGACTTCTTGGTGACAACAGCTGTCGGTCTGTCATTCTACTTCAGAGATAGATACTGTAGGGTGTCATTTGACAGAATTAGAAAGAAAATGGGAAGAAACATATCTGAGATAATTATTCTCACAAAAGAAATAATACAACTATTATTATTTGAAAATAAACTCAGGGGACTACTTAGGAAATAAAGATTAGAATGATTTTGCCATAAATAGTGATCAATGATGTTAGAAATCATGGCGGATTTTTAAACATAGTCCAGAAACTTTTTAAAAATCATACGGTTTTGGTCAATAACTGAATATATATACTTTTTCAAAATCCATTTGTATTCAAAGACAAACATTTCATATAAATTATTGTTAAGGGCTAGAATATTAAATATTTGAGTATAGAAACACATTTTAGAAAAGTAATTGGTTTCAGGGAAGCTTTGAGAATTAATCTTATATAGCAATTTAAATCTTACTAAGTAATAGATATGTCCAAGAGTGATGATTTTTAAAAGAGTCTTTTTAGAAATTCCTCTTATTGGTTCTTTTTTTATTGGTTTATCTTTTATTTATTCAGTAAATAGTAATATCAAAGTTAATACAACATATTTTATAGTATTATTGAGAAATTACTTTATAAATGTATGTAGTCATATTTCCTCTTCACTGATTTTACTGCTACTTTCCTTAAAATAGGACCATTACATAATCAGTGTGAATGCTAAGACACACACACACACACACACACACACACACACACTCTCTACACTCACACAGATATTTGAAACTGTTTTGTTTGATTCTTCCATTTTTCCATTTTTTCTTGTTTGTATAGTTTTACTTCTTATGATGCTGTTTTAGATAAGTTGGAGAAATCAATAAGGAAGCTTCAATTTTTCCAGATATGACAAAGCACTTACTTCTCTATGAGTCATCTAAGAGCAAGTAAATTCACTGGGATTTCTTCGCTTAAAACTATGGCAAAATTTTTCTATTATTGTTATTTTTTAGCTTCTTTGTCACATTTTTGAGGATAAAAAGGTCAACCATGATCTTCACAAGTAAAAGATGTAAATGAAGGAAAATGAAATTAAAACAACCTGTGACATGATCTTTTTTGAAATGATTATAACAGAGTCTTTCTTAGGAAATTATCCCTATTATCTATGGCTTTATTATTTATTATTAGTATACTTTGAAATGGACAAAATATGACTCTTAGATTTATAGGTACCCTACACAAATTATTCCTGTATGTTTTATTTCTGACAGCAGAAAATATGCCTGAAGTATATCACAGGATTTGATATTTTCTCAAATCAAATATTTATGCCTTTTTGACCACGAGTATTAATTTTGACTAAGTTCATGTAATAATATTTTTTCTATAATATGGTATGTGTTTTTATTTGTGTATTGTGTACATATATATATAATATATGTGTGTGTTTATTTATATCTATGTCTACAACTACTTTCAATGTGTTTCTTTTTTCTATTAAGGAAATTTTTGTAAGATTATTAAATATAATAATAATAATAAATAAATTTTAAATTAACTTAGGATATGGGTTTCCCTAATGTTGCTCTACATTATATGATCTTTATTAAAACAGTATTTATCAAAAGAAATGCCTTCACTGATTTTCTGGGGAAAATGTTTCTAAATAAAAAAGTTGCCTATTAGTTCTCAAAGTACAGCTTTAATGTCATTCTTCAAAATCAGACCCATTATTATTAACATATTTTCTTTTTTATAATTCTTTTTAACACAGAATGATTTTAGTTGAAGATGAAAGATAAACAAGTTTTCCTCAAAGGGCTCTTAGTCAGTGAATCAGAAATCATGAGAATCACGGAAAAAGGGACCCAAGAGCTTGTCTTTACAAAACACTCTAGCTAATTCTAATGTACACTAGTACCTGTGAATCACTGCTCTTAAAAATGTTGCTTTTTATTAGAAATGTAAACTGTATGTAAAATATGCTTTCTGAAGGTAGTTAAAGTTTCTTTCCTAAAAATAGTCATTTTGCTTAATTTCCCACAGACACACGTTTTTAGACAGACATTTTTCTTTATTTTTCTTTTCCCAGCTTATACCTAGAGATTATTTCTAGATTTTTCACAGTTCTATCTTGGGCATACATGGGAATTGGGATGGAGGTGGGTAGATATTTTTTGTGTGATACAGGTGCTCACAATAGCCTTAAATTAAAACTGTAGTTTAGCCCATCATACCATATACCAGCCACTGGTCTAGATCATTTGAGTATTGGCATGAATAACCTCAGCTGCTCCCCAATGATGTAGAAACTCTCACATCTTAAATTTTAAACCCTCCAAATCGCTTATTTGCAGGTAACTTTTATCAAGTGCTTTGGAGATGATTAGGTACACTTCTAGGAACATCTTGCAAAATATTAATATTCATCTAGCAAGACCAAGAATAAGAGAACAAATTTGAAGTTGACCATGTGACATAAAGCCTTAGAAGTATCAAGATTTGAGTCAATCATCAGCTTTCACACTAACGCTTTGCCCAGAAAGAAGTTTCTTCAACTTATTGGAAAACCATAAAATAGTGGACTATATAAAAAATGTTCGTTATCACAATTTTTAATATTTTTTTCTTCAGAGATTCTTTTTTAGAAGTATTTTTTGCAATAAGTTGACTGCTGTTACCTATTTACCTTAGCAAAGGACTAAGATAATTATGGGTAATACCTGATATAAAATGAACATAACGTGTAGACTCTGATTATTCCAAATTATTTTAATTGCTTGACAGTATAAATATCTAAAATAGACTTGATTTCTATTTTAACTTTCCTCAGTAACTTTTATCGGAATGTAAGGTCACGTCATTCACTCAGTGTGCAGCAGGTAGGATGTGAGTGGATTGATCTTATTGGGATTTAAAATAATCTGGAATAAGAAATATGCTACACGTTAAACATCAAGACGATTGTTGAGAATGTGGCAAGAAAGGTTGTTGTTGTATTCAGTTTAATCCACTGGTAAATTTTATCTTCTAACTACTTATTCTTGGACAAATAACAGTTTAATTTCTTATGATTCTTATGACCCTAGGTACATTTTTAAGTCCACTATTGAGAGTAAACTTCACTGACGGCAATTCTGTCTCAGGAGAAAATATGAAAACCATTAAGATTTGTGTGTGTGTGTGTGTGTGTGTGTAGCTTCTATAATAAAAAATAAAAAAAGATATGAGATTGTCAGAGAAACAACGAGTCAATTGAAAAATGACTTTCAATTAGAACTTTAGAAAAAGACTAAAGTGTACGATTAGAAGGGATAACTTAGTGACCATATTTCAGTTTAAATAACAGCATTAAAACATAATTTCAATTATGAGATATATTTTTTCCAGAAGAAAACACTGATTTTGTTTCAAAAAATTATAGACAGTAAAGTTGAACTTCACGGGGAGTACATTTGACAGATGGTTGAAAGAAAACACGTGCATCTGTTGATTGTTTTAATGAACTCCAACACTATTAAAAATTCAAAGATATGTTTTATAATTTCAAAAGGAATAATTGCAGGGTATACATAGTCTAATAGTTATTGGACCTGGCTTTCAAAGTCTTCTTCAAACTGTTGTAAAGTAGTAGATCTTTGGGATTACAATAACTACTCATGTACAGATCATCATCAGAAATGGTTTTTAATGTTTGTCTAGAAGTCTACTCAGCCTATGTGTTTAAAAGTGTCAGACAGAAGTGCTTCCCAGTTACCTGGTTTAATGGAAGGGTTAATGGATGGAATCACTGTAAAGGAAATTTATTCTCAGTAATGAACTTGATATAAATCTGGTTGTGGAAATTTCTGGAGCCTCTATGTGCCCTGTGATGTTGATTAGACATTATATAGCATGGCTTCATGGAGCAAGTAGTGAAGAGGAGACTTATAATCTTGAGGGCTGCAGAAAGGAGCCCTTTATTCTGACAGTACCAAACTTCCCGAATTAAAGTCAACCAAGAATCATTATGAGGCCTCTACTATATAGAGAGTAATATATAATAATGCAGTGCAGAAACATTGTAAGAAAAATGTCAAAATAAACCAGAGTATGTGATCTTGAAAAGATTAACATTGGAAAGTTTTGCACCAACCCCAAATTTCTACTGGTTACCCACATATACTCCACTATGGGTCTTTTTTTTTTGAGACTAACTCTGCTGCCCAGGCTAGAGTGCGACGGTGTCTGCCTAGCTCACGGCAACCTCAAACTCCTGGGCTCAAGCAATCCTTCTGCCTCAGCCTCCTGAGTATCTGGGACTACAGGCATGCACCACCATGCTCAGCTAATTTTTTCTATATATTTTAGTTGTCTAGCTAATTTCTTTCTATTTTTAGTAGAGATGGGGTCTTGCTCTTGCTGAGACTGGTCTCAAACTCCTGACCTCAAGCGATCCTTCCGTCTCGGCCTCCCAGAGTGCTAGGATTACATGCGTAGCCACTGCGCCTGGCCCATAATGCGTGAAATGCTCTCTGCCTTTATAAGCTTGGTACTGGCCCCTTCCATCGGGATACTTACTTATTCCTATGACTCAACTTGTATGACTCCTAGAGGAGATCATCTTTCATGCCTCCTTCCCCTGACTCAGGCTGGGGACACCATTGTCTTTTTTGGCTCCTGTGGTCTCTTGCCCTGTATTCTAAGCAATGTGAAGGCAGAGATCATGCTTGCTTGCATTTCTATCCTCAGTATTTAGTCCAGTGCCAAGCGACATATGCAGATGGCCAAACAGAGGCCACAGAAGCAGGGTGTGAATGAATCCTTGGTGGATGCCTCCCTGGCTTGCACTCTGCATGTGCAACACCATCCTAACTCTTCCAGGTTAGAGAAGAGCTTCAGACTGATGAGGAAAACTCAAGGCACATGCCAAACTTCTGTACAATATCAAAGTCCTTCTGTTTCAGGCTTTTTGTTTAAATACACTTTTTGGCTTTGGGTTTTAATTTTTACAGTTTGAATGAGAGGAGGGGGAGGGCAGATGTGTGTGATATTGTTAAGAGAAGCTGCCACCTGCCTTGACAGAATCATTTCTAGAGACAAGACAGACAACAGGAGACGAGAACACCTTTTCCTTCATTTTTAAGTGTGTTTTATATATTTTCATCTTATTGTGTTAGAAGCTTCAGAAGGGCAGACCCTTTCTTCCCTGCAGTAGTTGGGGTCAAGGTGAAGAGGAATTCAAAACCAATCAATAATACCATATAAACATGAATATGTTAGAAATGGCTTTCATTCATGACCCTGGGCATAGTCAGACAGACACACAATACGTAGTATGGTCAGTCCTTTTGAATAGAAATAAATTAAATTTAATCATATGTTTTTCCCTCTGCCTTGGACAAATTGCAATAGGAATATATCTGAATATGTGTGTATGTGTGATGTGTGTGTTTATGTAGAGAGGGAGAGAGAGAGAGAAAGAGAGGGCCATTTCTTACTTTTTCTAATAGGTAAATCTGGCTATCAAAAGATAATTACAAATTATATGCTCAAGGTCTTTAGTAACTCTATGGATTTGAATCTCCTTGCCCCACCACAGTGTCATGTTTATAGGTGCAACTGATGAAGGTGAAGGATAGTCAGGAAAAAGGAAAAAAAAAAAGAGTAATCGATGGTCATAAAGAGACATAGGTTTTCTCCATTAAAATGTTGAGCTGCCACTAGACTTTGTCAGGAATTTCAAGAATCCCATGTGAAATGGAGACCTGAAGTTGATGTGACTTTCAGATTCCCACTCCATTCACAGTTATTTATAGTCTGTAAAGGGTCAAGTGTCTATTGAAAGGCTACACACCAGTGCCTGCACCTCCACACATAAATCATAAATGACATTTTTATTTTCTTTTTAAAAGACTAATAGACTATGGATTCTGTAGTTGTGAGATAATGCTCTTCAAATTTCCAGTCCTAGAACCTTGACACAAAAGAAGGAAAAAAAAAGAGAAACATTGAGAGGAAGTGGGAGGGGGTAAGGGGTGTGTCCTGCGTGAGATGAGAATGTTGCCAGTACTGCCTCCTGCAGTCTTGCATATCACTAGCATTGTCCCTGAAACCACAGTTTATGCTGTAAATATTGGACTATGTGAGATAAACAGCCAAACTCAATGGAGAACCATTTGAAATGGGATAAAGTAATATCAAGATCCCTGTTGGATGTGACAGGGACAGCTGATGCCACAATCTCAACTCCGGCACTCAGAGTCTGAGATATTTAGCAGAAGAAGCTAAAATAGCATTCCATTTAATTGTCAGAGAGAAGCTGAACAAAAACCACTATGCATGTGTATATTCTGTAAGCTAAACTACGCATGAGACATATAAGCATATTCTATTGTTGAAATGCTGCAGTGGTTTTAAATGAAGTAATATTTTCTTGATTACCAAATGAAGAACATATATCATTGTTTTTTTCTCAATAGTTTTTAAATGTTGGGTTGAAAATATGGTTTGAGCAAAAGTAAAAATTAAAAATACAGCCACCTCTCCATCCAACACAAAGTATGTATTTAGTTTTAGAAAATGTGCTTTACTACTCTGAGCCTCAGCTGTTATGAGGATTGAAAAAGATAATTTTTTAAAGCACTCAGTAGAATGAGGGATATATAATAAGTGCTCAACATAAAGAACTAATTACAAAAAATATAGCTAAAATCTGATAAATCTTTAAATAAAAGAATATAATTAGGTATACCCTATTTTAAAAGAGATTAATACTAGCTATAAACCTTGTGAGTGTTACCATGCCATCAGACAACTTCCAAAGAACAAAAAACAGATTTAGATGTAAAGTCAAGTTATTTAGAAACAACACAAATTTGTTTATTTTCTGATGCACCAAAAAAAAAAAAGACAATATAATCTCAAGAACATATTTGTTTCTCTGTAATGTAATTCCTTTGTATGAACCCTTCAAGGGCTGCATTATAAACAAAAGAAATGCTATTTCAAAGCATTTAAATGTTATAAAATTTGGAAAGAAAAAAAGAAATATTCATTTCTTGAGTGATCTTTTTAAGATGAAAGAAAATTATTTAACTGATCTCTTGAGTGTATTTTAGCCTCATATTTGGACACCGATCAGCTCTTAATTATCTAAGAATCTATCAGATCTACTGACCCCAAAATCAGGCTTTCCTAGAATTCTGTTTCCATATTCCCTTTAGACTGGCATCTCTACTTCAGTTTTTCTTTCATCATGGTTAAGGTTATATGAGAGATATGTTTTCACATTCCAGATGGTTGATTGTGTTTTGTAGTATAATTTTGTGGTGTATATTACTAGTTAAAAATATGGACTAGATTCTTTACTTTTAAATTTTCCACCTATATCTTATTAATTTAAAGAATTATAATAACCAAGTCAATGATGAGTCTATGTACTAACTGTTAGCATGACAGCATTGTCAGCATGAAGGGTATTATAAACCTCTTGCTGGTCTCATGAGACCCCTTTTGAAAGCTGTCAGACTAAATGCAGGAAACCGTTTTGTTTGCCGTAGGAATTCCTGCAATCGCTGACTGTGCACTGGCAACATAGTGTGTGCTGGCATTGGCCCTTTCTCCTGGGTACGATGTTTTGAGCATTGCTGCCATTTAAATTCTTGAAATAGAATGGATCTGTTCCAAGTGGCATGATTGGTACATGCAGTACAAGTTTATTAGAGAGACTGGGGTTTGCCCTTGGTCCTGAAAGAACTATTACTTAAGTCTTAAACAATTTTTATTGTTGTATGAGAGCATGAGGTCTAAAGCATCCATTTTATGCTGATAGTGGTGCAATAACAAGATACAGAATGCAGCAGCATGTATGTAGAATGCATGATTTAAGCTACGCAGGTAAACTTAACATGAAGCTATTAGGAAAATAAAGCCAGATATATATTTTTATAACTATGTTCATATTTAGGCAATTTGATATTGAGGGTTTTATATGCCATTGATATATTTCTATTATATTAAAACTATCATTTTGCCAATATTTATGAAAAATCTATATTGAGATGCTTACTTTTGGCACAAGGTGGCACTTTAACTTCAGAGATCCAATGTAATGTCAATGAGCTTTCTCATTGCAAATGGGAAACATAGTAGTTCGTCCTCTGAAATCAGAAACCAGAGCTAGAGGCAGGCAAAGAAAAGCAGAGAATAATTTTGCATTAAAAAAAGTGTTTGCATTACGATGCAAGCAAGGGTGAGGAGGGCGTGGGGGAAATTGCTGTAATAATCTTTTGTTTAGTAAGTTTGAAAATTATAAGGTGAGTTAATGTAATTTTACATGTGAACAAAGAACACCTCCAGAAATATTTTTCATTTTAAAACTCATAGTTCCTCATCAATACCATTTTCTTGAATCATATTTAAGATACTCTATTGTGAATCAAAAAATCCCAGCATTGCGTTTACGTTACCTGATCAGTTACTGGTAGTCATACTGTTGCTATTCCTATTGCTGCTTGTACATGTGTGTATGTGCGTGTATGCATTTACTTTTTACAAAGAATGACAATTCTTGTCCCTAGCAGATTCCATTGGGAGTTGACTACTCTCATTCACATGTATTGTAATGTTTCTGTATCAGTGCACCCTATTACTGGATATCTCCATTGTCTAGTGCTATTTCGGCATCCTCCAGAGAAGGAGCATTGAGTGGTGCTGAATTTAAGATGCATAAGCTTGTCAGAGTCACTCTTGCCCTTCTCACTTTCATACTTAGCTGAAAGAATTGTTAGCGTATAGCGTTCCTTGTTATTCATTTTACTGAATGATTTGAGACATAATATTTAAAATCTTTGAGACAAATTTGTCCTATCCCTATGTTTGGTAATATCCACAATTTCTAAACCATTGTAAAGAAGGAAATGGTAGGACAAGAAATGTTAAATAACTTACCATAATTGGAATTTTTATAAAGTATATGCATATTTTACATCATTATTATTAAGAAGCCTATAGAACAAAAGTGGGGTAGAGTCACAGATTAGAATTATTTAAGGACATATAATAATGATAGCAAAACACCACCTTTTATTTATGTAGTGCATATATGTTTACTGAGAATTTTTGTATATATGCTTTCTTTCTTTTAAAGTATTACATCTGTGATTTAATGAATGGAAATTGTATCCTGATTTCCTCATTTATAAAAAGATTTAAAATTTCTGTCCTATCTACCTCTAAAGTCCTTAATTGCAACAATTGAGTTCACTCTTGCTAATTTAAGCAGAAAGGGGTTTATGATATTTGATATCCCATGGACTTTGCAATGGCTAGGGAAGCTAGGCTTGGATGGCACATTCAGAACAAAGACATCAGCAACGGTGCCCACCACAGCACAGGACTGTGCTGCCAACAGCTGCTGTTCCATGCTGATCACTATGGGATGGGCACGTGGAGCTATCCTGTAAGAAGCAGACACATATCTTTGACACCCTGATTGCCAGAAGGTGATTCACCCACACAGTCATTAGTTCATCTTGCTCCTATCCATATCCTCATTTCAGGAAATTGGTAAAACTTAGATCACATGACTGCATTCTAGTTGCAAGGTAATCTGGGAAATGTAGCTTTTCTCCTTAAAAAAGGAGGTGCGCAATGTGGGAACTATCACAATGTATAAAGCAGATGAGAAAAGTTTGGGGCAGATGTGAGCGTTATGTGACTAAAAAAGGTTTTATTATTCTCTGTTGTTTCAGAAACAGTACTCAGAAATTGGAACTCAAAATTTTGATGTCCAGTTCTTATAAAGAACATTGCATCAGCCCCTTAAATTGCTAATGTATTCAACATTTTAATATTTTAATATGTAAATTATCTGTATTGTCAAGATCCCTTGAGAAATCTTACCACTATTGAAGCTTATTTCTATGTATCAGAAATACTCATTTTAAAATGTGAAACCTCAGTTTCATTTTAGTAGAGCTATGATTATTATGTATCCCTAAGGCCAGAAGAATTTTGGGCACAAAGGCAAAATCAGTTGGCTCTGGCATCAGAAAAAAAAAATTAAAAGAAGCAAAACTCTTGCCAAAATGCTGGCCTTGGTGTTTCAGAAGGAATCTTTATTTTAAGGAAATAATTGTATGACAGTAGATCTTATATAGAGAAAAAATAGCCTATAATCCCACGCATTTCTAGTTCAGACACTCCCCATTGCTACTTACCACTTTTGGTTGAATATATCCAAATCTTAAATTGTTATAATCTTCTCTCACAGTTTCTTCTATACCCCTGTGCCAGGGTGGTCACTTATATCTTCCCTTCCCTTCTGGAATTTGTAAAGTCATGTGATTGCTTTGCATTACTTTACTCTGTCTCCCAGGGATGGTTTCTATGGACAGTATAAGAAACACCTTAGGAGTTAATTTTATGATATGGCCAACCATCACTCTTTCTTTAAAATTATAAAACTCTATGGAATGTCTGTCAGTATCTTTCATAGATACAGCTACCTCTGACTATCCCTTAAATAAAAGTTTTATCATTGGCAGAAACGAATGAAACAAATTTATAAAAAAAAGGCAATGTTCTGATTTGTGGAGTTTCAGAGGAAGTAGAAGTAGCTCACAATAGATAAAGGAGCCTCACGGATTGGAATTAGGATCTCAGTGCTACCAGAAATCTTTTTTCCTGTCTTTGCTTGTATTAATTTTATATACAGTCTCTGTCAACATGGCAGAGACAATGATAATTGGCAGATCCAGCTTCCTATCAGTAAAGTAAGTAGTTTTAGAGGGAAAAGAGTGTCTTATTCCTGGCAAACATATTGCCAATCTCAGAGAACAATGGGACTGAACATATTTGGGTTATTTGTCAGTGGATTAATAACAATTACCATCAGTCTAGGGCATTAGAATTTCTGGATATATATATCATATGACCATCCACGGAGAAGAGATTATTTTGACTGATGACCACACTAGGACCACAAGAAATGGAGGAAATTTTTTGAAAAGAAAGGGCTACTGTTCAGAACACAAAAAGGAAGAGACCACCACAAAGTTATCCAATGTTCTGCCTTACACTCTCCTCTCATTCTATGGACTCCAGTGAGTCTGTCTTCTGCTTCTATGCTTCAATTTTTGCAAGTTTCACCAGCCTGGAATAACAAATAATATAATAACAATGGCTCCAATCTTCTGTCTCTCAGCTCAGCAAGTAGCTTAATTCTTTTTCAAAGATTTTTGGGGAATTGTTTATAAAAGACAGAAAGAAGCAATGTGGATTGTATAATAGTAGTAGAATATTCACTATATGAAAGCGAGCATCAGAAGAAACGAGCATTAATTATACTACTGCTGCTGTTTCTTCTATGCCTAAATATTGATGAATTTAAGGTCAATTTATGGGTAACCATTTTACCAATCCCTTTCATACAACCAAACATAAGACTATGTCAGGCCTCCTTTTTTATGCTCCCAGAGCACTATTTTAAT
>CAUYSK010062024.1:0-16357 GCA_963575035.1 Avahi laniger | reverse complement strand
TGAAGAGCGTTGTTTTCCTTTCCTTTTGAGAACCGTCAAAGACAAAGTTACAACAAATACAGTCAAATGATCTAATTGGCTTTTATTCATCATTCATGAATCAGGGCAGTATTTCCTCTAAAAATTTAGAAAAGGTGTTCTGACGAACTAAGCAGAGGAGATAGGCTTTATAGTCAGAAAAGAGCTGCAGAAAGTAGAAATAAGGAATGAAAAGCAGATTGGTCATTTCAAAGTTACTTTCCTTATGGAGTTAAAGCAGAGGGGACTTCTCATGCCAGCGAAGCTGGTCCGTTTGGGGATTTGGCTATTCCTCTCTCTCTCTCTGTTTCTATGAAGACAGCAAACAATTTAGTTTTGGTTTGGGGACACGGAACTTCAGCGTGAATCACTCCATTTTGGTTTGGTCTACTGGGGCCTAGAGCAAGAGCTCAGTCCAAATTAACAGCTTCCTATAAATACATTTAACAGGATAGTGTCTACCTCAGTGAGACTAGAACCAGTTTTCATTTCCACAGCTACGTAAGGAGTAGATAGAAAAACTGGAGTAACAGACACTGTTTTCCAGTTCACTCCAGTGATGTGCTGTCATTCATTTGTTTTTGCCGACATTACTTTAGCATCCTTTTAAAATGACTCCTCCCTCACCCATCTCCTCCCACATCTGCCCATGGGCCCACCTTTTTCATCCAGCTCAGAAACTTTGGTCCCACCTAGGCTAGTCGCATAGTTTCTGCCTGAAATGCTCTGCCTCGGCTCACTAACTTGAAGTTGACAACTTACTCCTGAATAATTTAACTCCGTTCTTGGAACTGAACCATTTGCAGACTTAACTTTCACTACTGAGGGTGGGGGGAATAAAGGTGTTGCGGACCCACTGTGTAATTGGCTACAGGGCACACTGACCTTTTGTCTTCCTCCCTGACAGCCAGGGCTTTTCCCCGGCCTGACATGCAGGCATAATGCAAGCCCAGCTCGGTCTGCAGTCTTCACAGCCCCCGCCTTTCCTCACTTGAGTGTGATGATCTGATCCGGATGTTTTGCTTTTGTCAGAAGGGCATGGGGATATGAAAAGAACAGACAAAAATTGATTTATACTGTACTACACTGATCCATTGCAGCAATATCACCATTAATTCAATTTAAAATTCCACATTTCTACAAGTATATTTGGCAATATTGCTCTGGGAAGTAATTTGAAATATGTATCAAAACCTTAAGAATATCTATATTAATCAAGAGCCTTGGTTGCCAAAGAATGAAAGCCAGCTCAGATTAGTTTAAATAAAAAGGGAAATCTATTAGGTCAAGTAGTTGGACTAATCCAGGAGAGAGTGTACTTCTGGAACCAGGAGCTCAAATCATGTCATTCAACATGATGTTTATGTTTGTCCCTCCATAGCCCAGCTCTGCTTTCTTCCGTGCTGGCATCAAGATGGCCCTCATGTGTCCCAATCTTAAATGATCTTTGGTACCACTTAAGAATTCCAAAAGGAAAGAGATGTTTTTATCCAAGAATCATTATCAGACTTATTGGCCCCACTCCTGGACCAGGCACTGTGTCTGGGGTGGTAGGAGACAGGACCCTCTGATCCCAGCATGGATGAAAAGTCCCATCAGGTGAGGGAGAGACAGTTCCTAAAAGGAAATGGGAGAGCAGGGCGAGAGGCCAGTTCTAGCATCTGCAAAAGGGAAGGGGTTCTGGGCAGGCAGAAACAAGTGATGTCAAAACACAATGTTCATCCCCTTCTTCGAAGGAAATAATCAGGGGTGTGAGAGAGTTACAATGTGATGACTCACAGAATTTTTTATAACAATCAAAATCCAGAAAGGACTGAAATGTTCAATAATAAGGGATTTATTAAATAAATAGGTACATGGATTCAGCAGAACACTGTGTGGCCTTTGAAAACTGTTATAGAAGAAAACCTAATGACATGAAAAAATGTTCAAGGGATCTCGTTAGGCATAACAACAGTACGCAGAGCATGCATGGTCCCCATTAATTATTTACATGTGGGTGTGGGTGTGGGTGTACACAAAAAACATGTATTAATACATACATATACTTTTTCATACACATTTTATACATAGTATACATATTTTCTCTATATAAAACATAATATATAAATATTATGGAAAATTGAAAGAATATATTTCATAAAGTTGATTACTTCTAGTTGGTGAAATTAGGAGTCAACTGAATCATTCTGGTACTTTTCTCTATTTTCTACAGTAAATGTATCTTTTTTAAAATTAAAAACGTTATAAAAAAACTTTAATTCCTCACTGCCCATTTAAAATTGATCATGCTATTTCTCTCTGTAAGAAAAGGAGCTGAAATGGAGGTCCCAATTACTGGTAAATAGCAAACTTTGGTTAGACTTTAAAGAAACTAATTAGGAGAATAAATTATTCACCAGTTTTTTAAGATTAGTTAAGACCCGAATGTATTCTCCATGATGTCATATTTCCATATTTTGAGGCTTTATTTGTATACAAACCACTGACTCTTTCAGAATTAAACAACCAGCCAGCGCCATGCTGAAAGTACAGGCCCAGATATCAGCCCAGGGAGAGACTCAGGTTATCCTTTCTAGATTTCCTAATTACTCCTGAATGTATCTGTGGAAAGCTAAATGTATTCCTGCTAGAGACAGGGAACTTCTCTCAATGGTGTTAGTAATATTCAGATTAGAGGAAACTACTTCAGCAAAAGAGAGAACCATAAAAATCCTACATGACCAAACCTAAATCACTTACTCCCCATGTTTCAGTTTTCCTTGGAGAACTCCCTTTTGGAATGAGAGTTTGCATCACCCAAAGAGCCTCTGCATTATCCAACCTCAGAAAAGAGGACGGAATAATTGGTCTCTCCCCAGTTTACAAACCAAGTGTCAATGAGCCAAATCTTTGTAAGCCCAAGGGGGAAAACCTTAATTATGCCAGTGACTTCTAGAGAGGTATAAAATGTAGGAGCAAGGATAAAAAGCAACACTCTTGTTCACTTATTTCTACCATTACCTGTGTCCACCATTTCCCTTGTGAGCTAGCCCCATTTCTCTCTGAATTACCCAGCGTGAGAGGCAACTCGATGGCATGGGAAAGTGGACTGCCAGGGTGCTCTCTAATGAAGGCGACATTTCTGCTTCTTGACACCATTCCACCATGGACACAACTACTAATAGCTTGTCAACAAACAGCGCCCCTTTCTCTCTTTTTTTTTCTTTTATCTCATTTGTATTAAAAAGGACAGTCCCCTCCTCTCTGGCAAGACTGTTCCTGTCTCCTGAGTAGGAAGCATAACAAAGGGTGGTGGCCTACACAATATCCTTTCTTCTTCCTTACTAACAGAACTCCAAATTTGTTTGGGGTAGCAATGTGCCCAACTTAAAAATTACGTTTCCCAGGGTGGCATATACAGAGATGTGCCACTCAGATCCCCTTGCTTTAAGAAAGGACTTGTCTGGACATATTTGAAACTCAGACTTAGTGGGGGAGGGGGGGCAAGGGCAACATATGTAACCTAAACATCTGTACCCCCATAATATGCTGAAATAAAAAAAAAGAAAGAAAGGATTTGTCACCCGCTGTGAGGAGTGTGGTTAGCTGACAGCCTCCAGTTTTTAACTCCTGGCAACTTTCAAGCTGAGGTCATGCCTTGCTAGGGGCAGCCCCCAGCCAATAACTGAGCAAGATGCAAGTACAAAGGCCTACCTGTTTCCCCCCAACACAGGACTCCCTTAATAGGTGGTCTTTGCCTTGGAGCTGCACACCGAGCAGGCAGACTTTGTCTGGTCTGCAGCGAGGGATGGTGGCTCCCCTTGCCCAATTCTGCTTCCTGCTGCTTTCACAGGTGTTACTCCCCACTAAGCCTTTTGCACGCCTCACTCTATCTCAAGCATCTGCTTCCTGAACAACACAGCTGGTGACACCCAGCTGTTGCTGTGGCTTTGGCAGCCATATAACACAGTTCTGGCCGGTGAGATATAAGTGGAGTTGTTGGGTGGGATTCTAGAAAAGCTGTTTAATTGGAAACAGTCTCTGCTGACATGTACCTTTTTTGTTGTTTGCATTTTCCCTTCTTTTTACCTGGAATATAGATGTATTTTAAGGGGTGGAGCAACCACCTTGTGACAATGAGGTAACAAGCACAAGGTCTAAAGCCACATGCTAAGGACAGCAGAGTAGACACCTGGAAGACGCCCGAATCCTAGAAGGCATTGTGAAGGGATCATATCAGCCTTGACTGTCTACCCCCTTACTTGTTTAAGCCTCAATATGTCAAGTTTTACAGTGGACTGCAAATCTAACTAATTCACAGGACATAGAAAAATATTCATGGTATGTTGCTATGCAAAAATTGCAGGTTACAGAGCAGTGTGCAAAGTATGGTCCAATTATTTACCTATGTGTATGTATACATATGTACACATTTTATATATGTTTTTATACATATTATACACATTTTATCTATATAAAGATAAAAGATGTGCTTAAGAAGAGGAGGGAGAAGTGATACCCAGCCAAGTGGGCTAAATCGACCTCCCGTAGTGAAGGGGTTGGTAGTGACATCCAGCTCACCACCTTCTCCTTGTCCCATAATGGTTTGACTCACAAAGAATAAAACAATCAGCATGTAGATTTTTTTTTTGTAGAGGCGCAAGGCAAATATTTATGAATTGCATAATAAATGTATTGATTTGCCCAGGAAACTACAAAACAAAATATATAATTAAGCAAAGAGATTTTTTTTCTAGTAAAATAGAAGAATTCCAAATTTCTACCTTGTCATCGTCTGGGACTTCCCAGTGAGAAGGTGAGACACCCAACCTTTAAATTACTGAATAAGGAAAACTAGACAGCTTACTCACACATGGGATAGGAAAAAGAATTTTTTGAACTAGAAATCAGAAAATCTGAATTGGAGCCAGGCATGGTGCTCACACCCGTAATCCCAGCGACTCAGGAGGCTGAGGCAGGAGGACTGCTTGAGGCCAGGCGTTTGAGACCAGCCTGTGCAACATAGCAAGACCCTATCTCTAAAAAAAAAAAAAGAAAGAAAGAAAGAAAGAAAGAATTTACCTGGGCATGGTGGTACATGCCTGTAGTCCCAGCTGCTTGGGAGGCTGAGGCAGGATTGCTTGAGTCCAGGAGTTCGAGGTTACCGTGAGCTCTGATCATGCCGCTGTACTCCAGCCTAAGTGACAGAGCAAGACCCCATCTATTAAAAAAGAAAAAAAAGGAAAATCTGAATTGTAGACCTAGTGTACTAGTAACTTCATCTTTCAGCTGTAAAGGGGATAATATGACTTGTCTTTCTTCCTTCACAGGGTGTTGTGAAAATCAAATGAAATAATTACTATAATATGCTACACAAATGTAAATTAATAATAAAACAACAACAATAACTAAGGCTCTCTGCATGCCAAGCACTGTGCTATCAATACATACATTGATTTTTAATTCATTCAATCCTCTAAAGTATCCAGTGGGATTATGTGATGTGATTATGAGGCTCAGAACACTAGATCTCGAATGCTGAGGTCAATTCTCCCTGATGTGTGCATTTTATGAGTGGCCATATGTATGCTTAACATATATGATGCATTAGTATTTTCACATGTGAATGAATAACAGCAAGTGTGTTTAATTACGATCTACTTGAACACTGAGCCACTTCTATTTCTTGTGCTTCTTTTTAAGAAAAGAAGAAGGAAGACACGTGAGTAAGGAAGACTCTAGAAGGGAGAAGGACCTTCTTTCACCTTTTCCTCATGTGTTAGCCCAAAGAAGAGGGAACCTCTCCTACACTTCTGCCCTCTCTCGATTCACCCCTTTTCTTTTCCTCCTCCTAGAAGTGACCGAGATGACTGTTTAGAGTTGGGGACATTCATCAGGCCAGTTTCACTTGTGGTTTCACTAGACCTATATTGAAGGCCGAAGGTCAGTGCCTGTGACTGTCTTGTCCTCTCATGCACTTTGGAACCCAGGTCCCAGGCTCTATGTCACTTCCTGGAGGAGTGACAACCGTACGTGAGCACCTAAGTGGACTCAGGTTCTGTTCTGAAGGCCCTGCGTGTGTCTTCATAGCAGCATGCTGACTATGCAGGTACCAAGATCTACTAACCAGCCTATAAAGTGGGAATCCCCACGGCAGCCTCGGCCAGACTCAAAATTCAGTCTCTGACACTGCAGTTTATCACAGTGGGGCATGTGTGGCTACTGCCTGGATTAAGTCTCCATCCTTTCCATTTGCCTGCTTATCTTTTCATGTATGTTCCTAGAGAAGGTTAGTGGCACCCTAATCCCCTAAAAGAAACCGAAACATTAATTTACGAAACATTATTTCCTTTGCTAGAATGGAACTGTATATTCTTCCAGGTTCCAGATGTGACATAGGATATGAGTGGCTTAAAAAATGCTTGTTGGATGAATTAGTAAAGAAAGCATGTTGTCGTTTTTTAAGTAGAGTTTAAAAGAAAATTTGGAAAGGAGAACAGGTTTCCAGAAAGATGAGAAGGTAAACTTAGCTTAGACTGAGCAAGGAAGGATATACACTTTCATAGAGCTAAGCCAAAGTAGCCTGGACTGAAAAAAATGCTGGACTTTGAAGCTAACAGAAGTATACAAACTGAAAAGCCAGAGTCAGACAGAAGGGCAAAAGTCCTGAGGCAGCAGCAGAAATGAAAATTAGCTGTCACCAGGTAGGCTGCTCTCCTACACACCTCCTCACTGGTAGGTCTTGAAATATCCACTAGCTGCCTCCTGGCATTATCCTCAGAACTGCAGTTAAGATACCGGTCAATACCATATATTTTATTATACATGGCACAAAGCATGTGATAGCTTACACTTCTTAAAACATAGGTGAAAGATGTAGGCAGTCCCTACTTTAAAAAAATATTATTGTTTAGGCTGGGTGCAATGGCTCACACCTGTAGTCTTAGCACTCTGGGAGGCCAAGGTGAGAGGATCACTTGAGATCAGGAGTTGGAGAACAGCCCGAGCAAGAGTGAGACCCTGTCTCTACAAAAAATAGAAAAAATTAGCTGTGTGTGCACGCCTGTAGTCCCAGCTACCTGGAAGGCTGAGGCAGGATGATCATTTGAGGCCAGGAGTCTGAGGTTGCTGTGAGCTATGATGATAACACTGCACTCTATTCCTGACAACAGAGTGAGACCGTGTCTCAAAAAAAAAAATTGTTTAATGAGTTAATCACATTTTTATCAAAACAATATATGCGCAGTTAAAAACAATCAAATAGCCAAAAAAGGCTCATAATGAAAAACAGCAGCTCCTGCTTCACCATTCACCAGTCCCCAAAATATGTCATAACAGTCAACTCTTTTCATTAGTTATTTATTTTTTTGGCATATCTCTAAATAATATGCTTATATTTCTATTTCTTGATTTACCAATTTTAGAAATCTATTTATTTCTTTTTATGAAAAATAAAGCTCTAACTCTATTTTCACAATTTCATTCACTCAATAGAGTTAGATCACAATTTGGGGTTAATCAATAGTATTATTATAACTATGTGATTATTGTTTACTGTTGAAATAAGTGATGTATTATGATTCTGGTTATGAGTTTTTTGTTTTATGTCTCTTTATTTTTCCTAGAGTTAACCAGTGCCTCATTTTTTCATTGGTTTAATTTTCATGTTCATAATCCTTAATTTTTCCTATCAATCTACTGTACTTCCAGCAATAGCAATTTTCCAAATGCCAAACATATTGCTTATTCAATCAAATCTACTTTTTTCCATTTCCCAGAGGTCACCTTATTGGCCAAACTTAGTGTGGACACCCGATTGGCACAGTGCACTGCAGCCCAGAACTCCAGGGCTCAACCTCCCGAGTAGCTGGGACTACAGACATGAGCTGCCACCTCACCTGGCAAGAAAACTGAATTCTAATATAATTTCTCACTTTAACTTTATAGCCTAAAGCTTTGGGTCCTCTTCCTTATGCGAAATGTCTCCTATCTTACTTCTTTTGTAGCACTTAGCGCTGTTTTAATAATTAATTTTAAGGTAATTGGTAAGGGAACAAAAATGGTGACATAATTATATTAAAAGGAGAGCAGAGGGGAAACTGGGGACGTGGGGGGAAGTAAACCATATTATCATTCATTGTAATAGGAAGTCAATAGACCATGTTTAACAATGATAAATCGTAAATAGTTGAATATGCATATTATTTTAAAAGGTTGCTATAGATTTTGGTGGAATGGGGCAGGAAACTGTTGTTTCCCAACATAAATCATTTTGTATCATTTGATTTTTTAAACCCTGTGATTGAATTACTTTACTGAGTATTAAAACATAAAGGGGAAAACTATTGATAATGCATGAGAATTTATCTTCTTAGAATAAACAGGACAGCGTAGCAAGAGGACGGTTATACTTAATTAGGAATAATGACCAACAAAGTGGGCCCTAGTCAATGAACCAGGCTAAGGTTGTATTTGGTCTTCAAAACCTTCTCGCCTGCAAGGATCAGAAATCAATTTGCCATGCTGTAAACTACCAATGAAGCTTAACGTGCTACTTTTTCATAATTTATTTTTTTAATTTAAAAAGTAGGAAACTTTAAGGTCAAGAAACAAAACTGTGAGTAGAACTCTGGGTCTCAGTTGTTAGAGAAACTCTCCGGGGCAGCTGGTTTCCTAGTACTCCTGAAATCCTGCTAAAGTAGATTTTACTTGTTGGCATGGCTGTCACACTAGGAATCATTTACTTGCTCTAAAACTTTGAGTGATATCATTATTATAAAGAATTAAGATCATTTCTCCAAAGCTACTTGACTTTAAAATTAAAAATAGCCTAAAACAATCCTGGAAAAATAAATAAATTGCTAATTCATAAATCAGGCCATCATAACACACTTGCAGCTTTAATGGGGGCTGCTTTGAAATGGATCACTTTGTGATAATTATAAGATACATTATCTCCTCTACTTTGACTAGAGTAGTTGCTCCAACTTAAAACACTATACTACAGTATAGATGGGATGTAATATGATTTTAAAATCTCTCCACTTTGGTAGACTGCAAGAAATATTTCATTCTTTTTTAGTTTTATAGATTTTTACATTGAAGTGATTTTACATTGTTTTTGCTCATTCCAAAATAATACATATTCACTGTAAAAATTGAAACAGTACAAAGTACATAAAATATACTGGCACAGATTAAAATTTTCCAAAGAAGGTTGCACCAGTGTATTCCTATCCTACTTGAACTTCTTATGAGATGACACTCCTCCATCAAGAGGTGGGGTCTATGTCCCCTCCTCTTGGACCTGGGCAGATCTTTATAGCCTTTTGACCAATAGACTGTGGTGAGAAGTGACTTCCAATACTAGGTCATAAAAGGCAATATGGCTTCTACTTGGTTTTCTCTCTCTGGACACATGTCTTTGGAGCCCTGAGCTGCCATGTCAGAAGTCTAACTACTTTGAAACCTCCATGCTGAAGAGACCACATAGCAAGACCACATTGGGATAGAGAGAGATTCCCAGGAGCCCCAGCTATTCAAGCCTTCTCAACCCAGGCACCAGAAGTGTGAATGAACAACCCTTCTGCAACCCTAGCCACAGTCTGACTATAATTTCACGGGAATACCTGAGTCAGGTGAGCAGCTCCCAAATCCCTGATCCACATAAACAGGGAATGTTAATAAATGAATATTGTTGCTTTAAGCCACCACATTTTAAGGTGAGTTGTTACGCAGCATTTAGATAAACAGCATTAGATGTATCTTCTTTCCCGACCCAAGGTATAACTACAGATATTAGCTGGGAGTACATCTGTAAAGACTTCTTAATGCATACATAAACTTTTAAAAAAAATGCAAATGAGATTATACTATGTATATTACTATATAACCTTTTTAGATTTAATAATATATCATGAACATCTTTGCACACCAGCACGTAGATCAATCTCATTCTTTAATAGCCGCATAATACTCCATCATATGGATGTACCACAATTCATTTTCCAATACTTTCTTGAAATACATATATATGTATATACAATCTTTTAAAAATAAATATCTATATAAAATGTGTACTACATTTTGTAATAAAATTATAATCATACTATCACACTATTTTGTAAACTATTTAAATATTCAATATATTATATTTCCTATGCTACTAGATATTATATAAGATATTAATTTTATTACTGGAGCGATATACATCATCTGGATGTACCATAATTTAATTAAATAAGTCTATTGCTGGACATTTATGTTGTTCTATATAAAAAACGCTGCAGTTAACATCATCATATTGTATATGTTTGTTCATTTATTCTTTCTTTGAGGGTCTTACTCTGTGGCCCAGGATAGAGTATAGCAGCAGCATCATAGCTCACAGCAACCTCAAACTCCTGGACTCCAGCAACCCTCCTGCCTCAGCCTCCTGAGCAGCTGGGACTACAGGTGCATGCCACCATGCCCAGCTAATTTTTATTTTTTGTAGAGACAGGTTTTACTGTGTTGCTCAGGCTGGTCTCAAACTCCTGGCCTCAAGTGATCCTCTCACCTCAGCCTCCCAAAGTGCTGGGATTACAGGCATGAGCCACCTCGCTCAGCCTGTCCAATCATTCTTTGGAATAGCTTTCTAAAAATAAAAATGCCTAACCAAAAGGTATTTCATACAAACTACTAATTGCACCTGAAAAGTAATGCTCCCATCAAAAGGAAATGAGAAGGTGTATTCCCTATAACTTTAACTCTGATCATTTAAAAAGGTTTAATCTCTGCTAATCTCAATGGTTAAAATTATTTCACATTTGTTTTCATTTACATTTCTTTGATTATTTCATATTATGAGATAAAGCCAACCTTAGTTTGGTGCAGACTGCCCTCTGAGAAGATGATTGAAATAGAAACTCTTAGCACCACACGGAACCCTGCCTAGAGAATTCAGAGCCCTTCTGACCCCTGGGCCATCGTGTGAGCTACGGCCTCACCTGGCAGTGACTGGACTTCTCACACTGCACCTCTCAGCTTCACTAAGGGTAAAGGTACGTACTGGGGGCAAGGGTACTTACGAGATACAGATGACATTGGGAGGACGGCAATGCAGGGTCTTTTTCACTCTGCTTACTTTAGGCTACAAAAGGCATTTAGGTCCACTTGGAATAAAAGTGCAAGGTGGGAGAGCTCAGTCTTACTATTTGAATTAGTCTTGCTAGACTGCATTTCAGGACGATCTCAACTGGCAATTCCCAGTTTCTGGGGTCTTGCTGGGAATGTTCTTCTGCAGGCTCTCAGGAGGGGAATATTCTTATGGTACTGGATAAGGAGCTCAGGATTCAGAGAAAGGCAAAGACAGAGAACAAGGTGCGGCCCGTAACTATGCATCAAACTTTCCTTTGAACTGTCGCTTCTGCTCTCATGCCCCAATACCATGCTCATTTCCTTACATGTCTCCTGCTTCCTACAATCTCTTCCCTTTGGCCAAGGGAGCAGATACTATGCCTTCCGGACTTTCTAAGCCAGAATTATTTGTTCCTCTCTTAAGACACCCACTTCACCCTGTATTCTGGTTATTTGATTATAGATTTTTTCCATTGTACTGGACTTCAGACTGTGTCATTTGTATCTTTCTCTCCACGATGCACCACATAGTGCTAGTGGGCTCTCTTTATTAAATGTTCCTAACCCTTCCCCTCTGTAAGTCAGAGATTGGCAAACTACAGCCCTTAAGCCAAATGTAGCCCTCTACCTGCTTTTGTAAATAAAGTTTTATTGGAATACAGCCATGTTCACCCTTTAAGTAAGAGGTGAGGAAACTTTTTATGTTGGAAGGCCACGTCAATTTAGCTGTAATCAATAAGGCGGCATTCAAGAAACTTCAACTAGATATACTTAAAAATGTATATTATTTTGTAAAAATCTAACTACTATGGACTTAATAAATTTCAAAAAAAATGAAAACTATTTGTTAATTTTAAAGTTAACTGACTTTGTTGTGTCTGCTTTTTGTTGGAAAGCATTTGAATATTTGGTTGCCGCATGGAGGTCGCAGTTTCAGTTGATCCTCTAGATGGTATCTGTCATTTCTGACCTTAAGGGTGTCTTGATTTGGGTTAGGTAGAATAATGTAGATTCGCAGCAATAAGCGGTTGAAAATCAAGAAAATATTTTTTGGGCATGTTGCTGAAGGTGTGGGTACTCTACTGCATTTTTCCACATTTCAATTGTATCCTTCTTAGCATCAAACAAACTTCAAAATGTCATCTACTGAGAGCTCAATCAATTCCATCTGGAGTTCCTTAGCTGCCTTGGTGATATTGAGTGTGATGGCATGATTCTCAAAGTCGGTGAACCTTTCATTGCATTCTCCAATTAATAGGTCTATAACAGCTGCGTATTCTTCAAATGATTCGCATATATCATTCTGCTCATCCTGACCTTTGTTAACTGGGGAAAATGTTCATCTGAAATTTCCTTTCGAAGAAGTATTTTGAAAAAAGATAGCTTTTTTCGAAATGCTTAGTTGTTTTTTTTTTTTGACATATACCATATATAGACTTAATTTTACCTTGCAAAGAAATATTTAAGTCGTTTTGATTTGACATAATATCACACAGAAATGCTAAATTCCTGAGAAATCTTCTTTCAATAATTCACACTGCTGATTCTGTTCTTCATAAAATTTAACTATCTGTTCTCACAGAGATAAAATTTTAGCTAGCACCTGTCCCTGTGATAGCTAATGCACTTTAGAATGATACAGCAAATCCACACTGAATACCTCATCATTCAACTTTACAATGTTACAAAACTGACAATGCTGTGTTCCATTTGCGGAAATATAGTTAACAGTACTTATAACTTGTTGCAAAGTGTCACTTAAAATAATAGCTTTAGCACAGATTTTGCTCATGTAAGATACAGTGAAAAGAAATGAGAGCATCCAGATCTGTTTATACTCTTAATCTGTGCACTAAACCCTTCATGTTTTCTTGTCATAGAAGGTGCACTATCTGTACATACATTCACTAAATTTACCAAATTCAGTCCAACTTCATGACACTGATCTTGAAAGTTGTTGAAGATATCTATTCCCCATGTTTTGCTTGCAAGAGTGCCTGAAGTGAATAATTCTTCGTAGCAAAGAAAAACCTCTGTTAGGACCCAAATGAAACATAAAACCTGCGCCAAGTCAATAGTATCAGTTGATTCATCCGAAGTGATTGAACAATATGTATTTTCCTTTTGAAGTATTGCATGAAGTAATTCTGTTAAGTTGAAGGATAATTCATGCTGCCAATCAGTTATAGTTTTCCTTGAAAGAGACATTTGTTTGTACTTTGAAACGTTATTGGGGCCTAAGCATCCTACAACTTTGACAATGCATTCTTTCACAATTTCTACATCACTGAATGGCTTCCCTTTTTTCCTCAGTATATAAGCTATTTTGTAAGTTGCTTCAGTGGCATTATTTCTGGGACTTACTGCCACTTGAAAGAATTGTCTTTGCTTTTGCTTTTCATCTTTTAACTTCTGCCACCTTTCATGCCTCTGCCTCTAATTTAAAATATTTGTGGTCCTTATAAGTGTTATAATGCTGATGAGCATTGACTTTCTTTAATGTTGATATTGCAATATCACAAAGCAAGCAAATCATCTTATCTTTAGCAAAAACAAGATAATATTGCAATTCCCAGTTCTCATTAAAGAGAATTGCTTCAGCGTTCTCCTGGTCTTCTTTGATATCATAGGCTGTTAAGCAGACAGAATTAAAAAATACTGTTGAACTGTGCAACTATTCACAAATTCCACTTCAAACAGAAACACAGTGCACCGTTGTCAAAAGCTGATAACTCACTGGTGTACTCGACCTCCACAAACTTTCACCAACCAGCCTCGTGGGGTAGTGACATGAGTCAGGCAGGAGAAGTTAGAACCAAATCCTGAGCAGAGCAGCTCTCAGTTTAGCCCTTATGGCTTACTAATGTTCTAATTGTGCCGGTCAATCTGGGAGGGCTACTTCATTGAAACTTATTTTATTCTTTGGCATTTTAAATATGTTCATTTAAAAAAATAAAAATATAAAAGACGAACAAAAATGTATGAATAAAATAAAAGGATTTGGTCTGTAAAATTTGAATTTAGTCAAAAGGCTGACTTACAAGGCCACATATGGCCTTAAGGCTGCAGGTTCCCCACCCCTGATTTATGTGTTGTCTGTGGCCGCTTTCAATCTCAAATAGCAGTGTTGAGTAGTTGTAACGGATCATACAGCCCACAAAGCCAAAAATATTTACTATCTGGCCCTTTACGGAAAACGTTTGCCAACCCTTGTTCATTTCTAATGAAAAAAGAAATTTGTCCTTTGGAATGAATCCATTAAGCCACTCACTGCCTTTCCTCTTGCCTTATAAAATCTGAAAGCACTGTAATTGTGAAGTATTTTGAAAAATATTCATCATAAAATAGAATCTCAGTTTGGGAAGAGTCAGGTGTCAGTTTAAGAGTGCTATAGTAAGCTCACGTACAAAGGTGTGTCTAGACCCTTGCCAGAAACAGTTATCTTTGAAAAATAATAACCTGCCATTGTAAATTTGTGGCTAATTTCCCTGAGCTTGGTTAATGTGAATCTGCCACGGTGAGAACCATTTGCATTCCACTCCAGCTGGAATTAGTCTCTCCTGCCCTGATGCTGCCAGAATACTTCATTCTCTCTGTTACAGCATCCATTTCAATTGGTCTTGTATTCATTTTTTTTTTTTTCACAAATGTACTTCCAGACAGCGTTATAAACATCCTGTGGTAAGAAACTCTTTTGTCCAACCCTGTTGCTTCCATAGAGTTTTCACAAAGTAGATATTGATAAATTGATAAATGACTGAATAAAGGTCATTAATGCAAACATGAAAAATAGGTTCATAGTAACATTGATCTTGTGAAACCAAGGGCAAAACTTCACCAGAGAGTCTTCATACCGTGCTTCACGCATATACATTTTCAATACTGTTTGTCCTCCTTACATCCCTATTTAATTTGCTCATATATGTGTACAGAAAGGAAGTCATCTCAAGAATGCCTACTATACAATAGCACCCTGTTGTTTAAAAACAAAACAAAATAAAACAATTCTCTAGAGAAAGAAAATGCCTTATCTGAGGTCTAGCAAATTTCTCAGGAAATTAGCATTATTGTGAACCAGAATACCCTTCTGGACTTATTTCCTTAGCTATTATTCCCTTTACTGCAAAACTTTAGTAGGTAAATGAATCCTACTTAGCAATCCAAGTGACAGATGATCCAATAGACCTTTGTTTTTTTACCTATATGAAGGGATATTTATAGTTAGGTCCAGTGGGGTCTAACTAGAAAAACAAAGCATCCCTTCGGTCCTTTATTTGCCTTTGTATAAAGTGGAGCTCTCAGCGGCAAAGTGATAGAAACGCAGCTTGAATTAGCCTAATGAAAGGTGGCTGGGGTGGGTGGAGGTTGCTGGTTCACAAAATCTCAGGAAGAACACGAATAACCAAATGATGGGGGAACTTGGGATGCAGCTGGGTGACAGGAACAATGGGAACCCAGCACTGGATGGCTGCCAGGGCTCTCTCCTCCTCCACGTGGAATCTCTGCTTCTCTTGACATGCCACCTTCCTTCTTGTTCATTGCACATCAACAATTCTCCACCAGGAAGGAAACCTAACCATACACAACTTCTTTTTTTTCTTTTTTAAATCTTACAGCTTCTAGAGAGGGACAGTCCCTCTTAATTTTAATTAGAAAAATCTCAGGGAAAAACTTTGGGTCTGGGTTGGATCAAACCTAACAGGAGACAGGGTCATATACGAAAGTGTCAGCCCCCGAGAAAATGTCAGCCCCCGACATGGCCGTGGGGGTGGGAAGAGAGAGAACAGGTTGGGGACAGACAGCTCCTAGGGGAGGGGGCTAGAAGGAACCGGATTGATAATTCCGTAGATGTTCTCTGCCCTCTTTTTGAGGGCATGGGCTATCCTATTTACAAACAAAATTTTAAAGTTCTGGAAAGATGAAAAAGAGGGCTAACATAGAGCCATATGCTTCACCTCAGAGAACAGACATTCATCATAGCAGCACAGGTGCCTCCCAGCTAAAGGCAAGGAGAAGTAACCGTTCACACTCATTTGAAGTACAGTGAGCGACAAAAGGCTTCCCAACAGAAGTGTGAACCAAAAATAAAATATTTTTTTTTTTTTTTTTTGAGACAGAGTCTCACTCTGTTGCCCTGGCTAGAGTGAGTGCCATGGCATCAGCCTAGCTCACAGCAACCTCAAACTCCTGGGCTCAAGCGATCCTCCTGCCTCAGCCTCCCGAGTAGCTGGGACTACAG